>VXBX01010791.1:0-13430 GCA_013400415.1 Scytalopus superciliaris | reverse complement strand
ACTGAAAATCCTGTTATTGGAAAGTCCTGTGAAACAGGAAGGAGGGGCCTCTCAGCCAACAACAGGGACCTTGCAAAACTTGCAGTTCCTAAGTCCTGTAACGAGAATTCAGCCTTCAGAAATTCATGGATTAGATCTAACTGTGCCCCATCATGCTGAATTTCCTTGGAGCAAACAGTCTGTGTTTTTTCCTGATCTGTGGCTCAAAGCCCCAAGTGTGAGACTTCCAAGTCATGCAGGTCTCCATGGCTCTGCTCTGTTCCTCAGTGAAAGTCCAAGGGAACAGTAGAGGTGGGACAAGGGTTGTTTTATTTTAATTAGGTAGGCACTCAAGCTCTTGGAGAGAAACCATAGCAACTCTTTATGCAGAAGGACAGAATCCCTGGCTCAGTGGTGGCCTTTCCACAACATTCCACTTAGGCCAAGAGTGTCCCAGTACACTAAAATACCAGAGCAGGTTACGGACCAGGTGGTTCAGGCTTTGGAACAAGGAACCATAGAGTGCTCAAAGGGAAACTTTTGAGTTTCTGTTGTGCTGGGGGAGCACATCATGGAACAGAGAAGGGCTGTGGAGCTCAGAGACTGACCTGACACAACAGTTTGTTAAGAAAGTAAAAATAAATAAGCAATTAAAATGACCTTTGCAAAATAACAGGAAGAACAGATGAGCTTTGTTCAGATTCTTTAGTTTGTGACATTTCACATGTGATATAGGGGTCTGAAATAAGCATTTGTTCTCAAGGGGAGCAAGAGCTGAACAATCTAAACTTCAGGATTAAAGGCGGAGGACAGTAAACCCATGTTTTGCAGAGATTCCATGTTCCAGCAAGAACTAGGTAGAAATCAGCTGGACCAACAGGCTCAGCTAAAAGACAAGACGTGTTTGGGAAAGTGATGGGTTTATTCTTCTCTCCCTTCCTTTAACTCACTAGAAAATGAATTATTACTCTCAAGCCAATCATAAGGCAAAAATAATATATTGCAGACTCCCACAGTTCCATTTGTAGAATCGATTACATTGAGACTAGTGTAAGACTAAAACAACAGAATATTTTTTGTAAGCATTTATATGCATTCCATTTTTTAAGAAATCTCTCTGTTGCCTCAGTCAGGCAGCTGTATGGGTGGAACACCAAACCCTGAACTTTTACAATCCATAGCACAGTCATAAGTAAGGGTTCAGTACTAGGTTCAATCAAAGGCACAAGGCCAAAGCAACACAGGTCACCAGGGCCTGGGTAGTGTCACTGAATTTATCTTTTTTTTCTTTAATCTCCAGTTTTAAGATTAGCTTTTAGTCAAAGCTCAGTTCCTCAGCAGCACAAACCTGCTCCACAACAAAAAACAGTGAAGGGTGTTTCCTCCCACATTTCAACAGCACTTTCCTCATTTGCTATTTTGTCAAAGAAAACAAAAGTACTGGCAACCAGTCAGTTGTGTGGCCAAAGGCCACTGGTGAGTGGATTCCACTGCACATGTATGTGAGAAGCTCATTGCCAAGGTTACTGCTGGCAAATGAACGAGAAGAATATTAACATTCTGCACTGACTTGTCATGTCCTGCCAGTCTCAGGATACCTTTGATGACACAAAGGGTGCATTTAAATAATTTGTAAAATTTCTCCATTTCCATAAGCCATCATTAGTACATGGAATGATAAATATTCTCTTAAAGACTTAAATAGTGGTCCCAAATGTAACTTTTAACTCCAGCAATCAGAATGGATCAGCATAAAACAAATAAAGATGCATCTTATTTTACAAATCAAAAGTTATAATTACTATAAAATACGCATATCTCCCTCAGTCACTGGAAAATGAACCATTCCAGTCAGATTCAATCAGTTCTGTTAGTGGGGACTGGACCTCCTGCTGCCACTACATACCTAGTCATGCCCATCACACACACTGCCATAGGGGAAAAGGCATTTCAGTGAGAACAACCCCTTCCAGAAGTATGAACAAGCACACTTCTAAGATCTTATCTGTGAATACAGGACAGTCCACAAATCCAAAAGGACAAGCACTAAAGAAAGCTCATTTCCAAACTCATGGTTTAAAATCTATTGCACATACAAAAATGAAAGATCCCAGGGCTCTCATAAGATTCTTAAAAAACCTGAGTCTGCTTTGTCTTCAAGCAACTGAAATGGATTTCTCTAATTCTACTGGGACCTGAAATAGTTGTAATACTTTCAGACTGTCTACTTTTAACACTACTAGTGAAAATACTTCTACCCATTGTATTCCTAAGGGGGCAAAGAACTGAAAATTTCTCCACAGTCCAAGAAATTATGAATAACAAACTGTACTGTACAGTTGTAAGCTTGTTTTGAGTCAACAAACACCTCATGATGTGGTATCTGGACAGGAAGGGGCGGAAGGAGCCTGATAGCTAATGTGCTCACAAGCTTTCCCAGTACCCAACCTCAGAAAGCAGCTTCCAGTCAGAATACCTGAGTCTAACTGATGCAAATAATATATAAAATGCACGCGTAGTTTCACTTGCATTTCACATTATCTCCTGCATTCCTGCAGATAAGTTAAAAAACTGCAATACTTCTAAAAAATTATATTACCACTTTGAGCCAAACAAGCAGCAAATTCCCTTTCACCATTCATTTCAGCCCTAGCTTGAACAGACTGTTAAAAGTGCTCTACAAAACTAAGACACTATACAGTGGATGCTCTGCTGCCTCTTCCTTCTCCTAAGGTGATGCAGCATCGCTCGTGAGTTTGGAATGAGATCAGAGCATCAGCAGCAATACTAACAGCTTTGCTTCTGCCTGGGACAGCACTACAGCTCTTTTGTTTATTCAATTTTCCACCTGAACCACTGTCATGGTCTGACAAAGGAATGGCTCCGTAATCCAGTGTTTCGGTGAATCCAGAATAAATCAAAAACCTGTAGGCTTATTCTTGTTTTCTGAGAACAACCCTGTGCCCTAAGTCAACTAGCTGCATTCCCAATGTTTAATGAGAATTTAGTAAGACTGACAGGAGTTCTGGGTCATCAGAGCCCCATGAATGTCGTGGTCCACACTACAATTACTCTTTGAACCTCATCATCAGTACCAAGGAAACCAGCTTCATATGGCACAGTTTGTCCATCCCAGAACCATGGATTAGATTTAAAACTGACGTGATTTCTTCAAACCAGAG
Source organism: Scytalopus superciliaris (assembly GCA_013400415.1). NCBI lineage: Eukaryota > Metazoa > Chordata > Aves > Passeriformes > Rhinocryptidae > Scytalopus > Scytalopus superciliaris. Next base: position 10,269 of record VXBX01010791.1, on the reverse strand, counting down.
ATGCTTTCCCCAAGGTGTTGTTTGTTGTCTGAAGCAAAAAAAGATACAATATAGTATCTCTCCTCAAACCCTGAAAAGTAAAGTGACTTGGAGATAAAAATGCCACCACTGAAAGGTCCACTGATGCAGAGTCTATGCTGGCACCCAGATAGGGAGTGGATGAGCCTCTGTGTTAAAGACGTATTTGTCAAGGTTGATTAAGTCTATGTCGTCTGAAAACAGCAGAAACATGTATTTGAGTGTTTCCCCAAGGAAGAAGCTCTCCATCTTATCCCGTGGCTCTGGATTACTGGGATTCTGGACGTTGTTAATGGAAGTATAACCACCTGTAGGAACCTGTGCCAAAAAAAAACCAGAACAAACAAAAACCACAGAAATTTGTATCTTTACATAATCTAAAATAAATTATTTTTTTACTTCCTAATATCCAGATGCACTTGGAAAAGGTAAGTGCTAGGAAACAGATCAGCATGTTTTTCATTTTGCACTTGGTTTTCCTTTAGATACAAAGCTTGTTATGAAAAAAACAAACAACTCACTGCATTTTAAAAGAAACCACAAGGATAAAATTAAGCAAAAAATCCATTTATAGTTAAGTTAGAGAGGTATCACAAGGAACATCCCCTTGAAGTTTCTGGACAAACATACAGAAAGGAAGTAGTGATTTCTAGGTTAGAGCCGGCCCAAGCCTCATACCCATTTCTCTTAAGAACAGACCATTGGCATCTAGGCCACATTATCACAGCATATCAGTGGTACCTCCACCAGCACTGTAGTCAGAATGAATACAAAACCCCCCTAATAAACCATTAATGCCATTTCATGCCAATTTTTTTATTTGGCAACTTCAATCAAAGCATTCATTCAATACAGCCAGGCTCTTCTCAGCTTCTGAATTCTAAAAAAAAACACGGTAGAAATCTGAACAGCTTCCAAGATTTAGAAACACTTTGGTAACCTTGCCTACAGCTTCTGCATTTCACTTTTTAATCAATGTAATACAAGTTCTTTCCCTAGACACACTAAGTAGTGTTTCTCAAACTGTAAGAAATCAAACTTTTCTGTATATTCTTACAAATTTCCCCACAGGTATCTGATGAATCTTGAAACATACTAAGTTTCCAAAGTTGGTGTTAGAAAGAAAGTAAGCAAATAAAGTCCTGACAGAACAAGATCACTATAAGCTGGCCTTACCCGTGTGTATTTATTGAAGTTCTGCAAGATTTCCCAGCCCCAGTCTTGATATTTCTTATCACCAGTGAATCTGTACATATAAAAAAGGCTTTCCACAGTTTCTGGTCGCAGTAAGTTGTGCCTGTCTGCAGGCTGCAAGAGAAAAAAAAAGGCAAGAGTACTTCAGACAGGGGATTCCCATCTCCATCTACTCCTAAGAGTTTGCTGTGCATAACTTAGCTTCTAAAGACACTACCAGGGTAATAAAACCAAAGCCTGGGGTACAGCTAGAAGGTGAGGCAGCAAAGGAATTAACTGCTCCACAACAGATCACATCACTAATACCTGGCCAGGAGTTTAACAGCAGAATACAGCTACAGAGGAATCATGGAATTGGAGTTCAGGCCAGTTATCTGCTCACCTTGATTTCCACATCTTTGTGGCCCTTCTGTGCATGGAGGTTGAAATGTACAATCTCCGGGCTCAGGCCTGTCTCTACTTGAGCATACATCTGGTAGCAGGTTTCTATAAGGGCTTCAGCCAATTTCATATGATCAGCAGCCAGTCCATTGTGAGCTCCCAGTGCCAAAGTACCCGGCAAGAAGCAAACCAAGTGATCCTGCAAGACAAGACAACTCTTACTGCAGAGAAGTTCTGCATCAAACAGGCATTGCATGTGCATGTGTGTGTGTGTCTGTGTGTGCAGCTCTGTCTCTCTGGGTTGTTTTATTCTTTCTCTTCTTCAAAACACATTTCTGGTACCTACAACTTGAGGACAAGTTTTTAACAATCTGATGCAATGTAGCATGAGGCAGGGAGCCTTACTAGAAAAATCATTAACTTGGAAAACATCCAAGATGCTGCTTTTATGATAAGTTTCTGAAAAAAAGGTCTCACGTTAAGGGGAGGGGGAGGAGAGTGTCTTTTGGTTTACCGGAAGCATACTATACATTTCATATCAGCTCATCCAGGGGTCAGCAGAACCTCCTAAAGGTTCGGTTGTCCTCATTTTGGGGCTAGTCCACCACTGATCTAAGACTGTAAGAACTGCAGATTCATGTCACGCATGGGATTTAAAATGATTGAATGAAAATTCAGGTCCCATCGCCCAAAAACATAGTAAAACTATTCTAATACCCCTGTATGGACCTTTAAAAGCTTTGTCCAGCCCTAAAGGAAAGCTGAGGGTTATAAAGGTCAACGTAACAGCCAAAACCTCCCCACTTTTCCAGATGGCCAGGGTAAGAAACTTGCCCAGCCTTTCAACCAACAATAATAGATTAAATACCAAAATAATGACTCCCTAGATCACAAGAAAGTGTACTGACACATGAAGACTTCTGAGGGAAATCTATCTGTCTCAATTCAATTCTCTCCTATCTGGGAATCGAGCAGTCCCCTTTACCCAGACTCTGGTCTCAATCACAGCAGTTTGGAGAGCCTTTGGGAAATACAGATGCAAGAAGCACATGCTGAAAACTAGAGCTGAGGATCTAAACGATATTACATCAAGAAACCAAACAAGTCATAGAATTCACTGAAGTTCACATCAGATATTGAAAAAGTATGCATAAGGCTACACATATATTAGTAATACATCACTTGTCTTTAAGATAAGCCACATGCACATACAATTCCTGCACTTGCATGAGATCTGTAACTGAAAGATCTTAAAATGTATTTTAAAGAGTATGGATGCATTAATTAAGAGCAGGGAGTTAAGATTAATCAATTTTCCCTACAGCAAACAGCATACTGTTTTAATCGAGAATCCTACAGTACGAAAAGAAATAAATGTCATAAATGGACAGAAGCCTCCAAAATGATCAGATTTTTTTTTTCCCCATAACACAATATAAGATCACCTGCTTCTTTTGAAGGCATATCTGAAAAGCCAGGTGTGCAAACATCCATATATTTTTGCATTATGGAAAATAAATAATACATAAAATAGGCATTGCCTCAACAGCTTCAGACACTGGAATTTCATGACCAAAAAAAAAGAAAGAAAATTAGAAAATTTAACTCCTGCACAAAAATGTTCAGTCTCACAGGAAAATCAATGGGTTTACTAGAGTAGCTCAAAGAGGAGGCCCCTGGTTTGCACATGTGGTTAGTATGTACACAGCAGTTACTCAGTACTGCCATCACACTGGAAGGAGATATGTGTATGTATATATAGCCTCGAGTTTTGAAGTTTTTTTGTTGCTTTAGAGTTGTTTTTTTCTTTGGAAGGGAAAAGCTTTGCATTTGCCTGGCTGCAAGTAAGATTTTATTTAAATTCTGTGACAGTTTTTCTGTTTTATTTTGTTGTTGGATTTTTTTTAAATGCAGTTGTATTTCTTACCATCTTGGCACTGAAATGGCCATGAGCAAGCTCTCCTACAAAAGTAAGCTTCTTGGGTGCTGATCTCTGAAGAAGATGCTTTTTCACTCCTTCTATGGCTCTCATATAGTCTTCCAACAGCCTGTGAATTAAAATCATTCCCAGCTGGCTCACATACACACAGTCAGAACATAATTCATCATAGTTGATGTTCAGCACAATCCTTTAAAAGACTGATATTTCAGTCTAAAGAATAGTATTTAACTAAATGTGAAAACTGACAAAAAAACATGTCAAAGTCACCATCAACAGGACATTAATTGGCTGTCGATACCATGTAGCAACACCTTAAAAAGTAAACCCTTATTTAAGTATTAACGAAAACATCCCCAACTGTTTCTAGACAATAGCCAGATTTTATTTGAAAAATCCTTGGAAATAAAGTAATTGAAATCATAGAAAATCTAGGCTGGAAAGTACCCCTTGGAGATCTCTCCTTCAACCCTCTGCTCTGAGGCAGACTCAGTTACATCAGGTTGCCTGAGGCGCCATCCAAGCAAATTTTTAGTCCCTCCATCCAAAGATGCAATAGTACCTCCATTCAAGACAGATTCCAAGATTCAGAGCAATCTATTCCGATTGACCTCTCTCGTTGTGAAACGTTTTTTCACAGTATTTAACTTGATTTCCCTTTGTTTTCAAGTACTTTCATGTGGAAAACAACCTGTTGATTAATTCCACTTCAAGGTTCACAAAATGCCATTGCAGTCCCAAAGACACTGATTCTCCATTTACAGTGAGGTAAGGCTTGCAAAGAGCAGTGAGAGAACTTTGTAGGAAGGCATTTGCTCTGATACACAGAAAAGCCTCTTGTCATTCTCTGCATTAAACCCCTCAAAGTGAACAAGTCCAACATAATAGCTTATAATGCAGGCAAAAATTGCCGGATTTTTTGTCTTGTTTTGGAGGAAACCATCTTTAATTCCTCTGCTCCTTGTAAACTTTCTCTTCCACTTCTGCAGTGCAAAGAAACATATGAGACTTAGAGAGTGACTTTTTACAAGGGCATGTAGTGATAGAGGAAGGGGCTTTAAACTGCAAGTAAGTAGGTTTATACTGGATATTAGGAAGTAAATTCTTCCCTGCGAGGGTGGGAAAGCCCTGGCACAGGTTGCTCAGAGAAGCTGTGACAGTCCCATCCCTGGAAGTATCCAAGACCAGGCTGGATGGGGCTTGAAGTGAACTGGGATAGTGGAAGGTGTCCCTGCTGATGGCAGGCAGTGGAATAAGATGAGCTTTAAGGTCTCTTAAAGCAAAGTTCACACAAACATCAAAGTCCTTTCACTAACAAACCCAGAGCAAACACATTGCTGGTAAAAGAAGTATCAGCAGTATTTCAGAAGTGTCCAATTATGCTACATATCTACTGCAAAGACTTAATTCTTGCCTCCTGTCTGTAACACTTCTCACATCTGATGAGCTGAGAAAGAAAAGCCTTCTGTGGAGAAGGAGTTTTGAGACTAAGCCTAACTTTTCTACTGTTTTACATCAAGCTACCACAAGTCCCTCTTGCTGCTTAGCTTGCTTTTGAAAACAGCGATATGTTCAGTGAACTCTTGGGCACAAACATTATTTTTTTTTAAGTAGCAAACTACAACAGAAAGTTTTAGAGCTCAGATAATTCTCATACTGCTATGAGAAGTAGAAAGAACTTACTCATTTTCTTTTTTTCCACCCTGAATCCACTGCTTGAGCAGATACTCATAGTAGCTGTCAGCTCTAGCTCCCAGAGTGTAGACCCCCAGGTGGGTGAACTGCCCGCTGTTGGTGTTGATGAACATAGGCACAAGTCCATCGTTTTTCCCTGAGAGGGTGTGAACATGCTTCATCACCTCATCTACAGCTTTCTAAAAGAAAGGAAATGGCAAACATAAATTACAGGTATAAATGACGCACAAACCTGTAGCTAGTAATTACACGCCAGTAACAAATCTGTAACTTTTCTTCCCCAAATTAGTAGCAGGGATATCAAGTTCAGCTCAAGCAATATTTTAAATACAGAATTTCAAACTCTTGTAATCTCAAAACATGATGTTCTTGGTACATTTAAGTACTCTGAAATAATTATAACTGTTTCCTTTCCTTCAAGATAAGCTCACTCAAAAGCCAGTATTATGGCACAGGACTATGATCTGATTTACTCAGATTTGCCAAGTAGAAGTCCAGCTACATGAACTACACAATAGCTAAAGCTTCCTTCAATAACTGCATTCTTCAAAACTGAGCTGTGGATACAGTTCAAAACAATAAAATAACAACAGCAAACAAAAAGAAAAGTGGAAAATATTTTCTCTGAAATTATTTTTTATTTCAACTAACTTTTCCCTGTGACCTGCTCTCAGACTCTAATGAGTCCCATTTTAGCACCTTGGATGGGAACACTACAGTTTTGTTCTCTGTGTACAGACAATGGCATCAAGAAACCACACTCAGAATTTTTTATTTTTTTAATTAAAATCTGTTTCTGAGGAAGAAAAATAATTATTCATCTCCACTGCTACTTTTTGGTATTCAGTAAAATAATCGTGATATTCTGTTTCTTATTCTTCCCTCATCTGGAGTTTCACAACTTATTTATTGTAACTTATAGACTCCAGAGACCATGAGTACTGATGAGAATCAGTGGTGGAGCTGCAGAGAGGTGGAAAAAGGAAGAGACATCAAATGATTCTTCCATACCTGGAACTTCTCATCTCCAGTGAGACGAGAAAGCTCCCTAAACTCCAGCTGAATGCTGGTCACCTCTGCCACAGTGCTATCAGATGTCCAACGAGGAGGATGTGCAGTGCCCCGGCCAATGTTGACATCAGAATACGGTATCTTGGAGGGGGTCTTGAATGCTGGCATAAGCCTGTTCCCAATGTCTTTCTAGAAAAAACCCACAAGCATAGGACAAAACAACAAACAAACCAAAAAATATACATACACACCCCATTAGATTTTCTTCACCAAGCAGATAGAAAAAGAATAGCAGCTTAGTTTTAGATAGTGCAAGCAACTAAAAGAATTAGAAGAGGTCATCAGTTTATTTGTAATAATGAGCAGAGTTTTCACCTTGTCCCTAGTACTGCAGGACTCATCTGAGGCTGCAATCCCTACGCCATATGATGCAAGTCTGCAGTCACTAACTGCATCTAGATAATCTGAAGAGGTAGCTGATGCTGTTAGGACACAGGGAGAGAGCATCAAAAGACAACTGTTACGCTTTGCCAACCATTTATTTCTTCTTTAGTTCATGAACTTCATTACGGTCAGCAGAAGAGCAGACATACAAGGATAGGTACACAGTGAGGTTCTCAGGTCATCCAGAGAGCAAACAGACACAGGTTTAAAAGCTTAATGGTAAATCCCTTTCCCACCACTTTAAATATGAAATTGCTAAAAACCAGCAACATTTAACTTTCTGAGGAATCCTTCCTCAACTTTGTCCAATATGGAATACATAATCCAGTTTCATTTGTAAGGCCTGTCACTCACAGCTTTTTCCAGGAAGAGGCTGTCTCCAGAGAGGTGGTAGGTGCTCAGCAAGCCACCCAGGATACGGATAGTGCTCTCAAACAGGTTCACATCCACATTTTTATCGAATACTAAATCATTTGCTACCCATTTTCTTGCTTCTTCAAATTCTGCAAAGTATAAAAGGTAGCTCATTTATGAACTTCTGCGAAGTTCCAACAACCAGAGACATGAGTATTCCATATATTCCTGACTCTTATTTATATCTGTCTACAGAGACGGTAAGTTTAGGTGGAAAACTAATATGAAGAGCACATCCTTGGAGAAGTTTGACTAACACTGGCTTAATTCTTATTCAGCACACACCACAGATGCATACAGACAGAAATATACACCAAAATAGAAAGTTTTTAATAGTCTAAGAAAAGAAGAAATAGAGGAATTCTTTATTAAAATAATCCAGAAATTTAAGTCTTTCAAATCCATCCATTTGACTTGTCAGACAAATAGTTACACTTTCACAGAGCCTTCTGTTTTTAATTAAATCTTTTTCAACCAAAGCTGTTATATACCAAGAAAACAGATAATATATTCAGTTAACAGCCTTTATCCTAGCCATGTCCTGGGGAGCCTGCTTCCCGCCTCAACAGTTCACATCCTGACAGGCTGCAATTTTTTTCTCTAGAAACAAAACTGGTTGCTTATCATACTAGTAATGGGGAAAAAAAGAATGTAAAAAAAGAGCAGTTTTAGATTCATCAGCCAGCTTAGCAGCAGCATCATACAATAACTGCTTTGGTAGAGAGTGCGTCTCCATGGTATGTGAGTCAGCTCAGCCTCCAATTGTGAGGGCTGGGCTACTTCAAACAATCCTACAGCTTCCAGAAAATCCTCCTTGCGAGAAGCAGCAGCACAACTAGTTTCCCAGAAATTGAAGGCATTTCACAAGAGACAAACTCTAAAGCAAAAGACTTGTGCCCTCTAGTCTTGGATGCTGGGCAGATTGAGAACCACAGAAAATCTCCTAGTCAGATGTTAGGGCTATTAGAAGTAAAACAGCAAAGGCACAGCTTCTGCCACAGAAGCTTTTGCATTCACCAGCTGATAAGAAAGATTGGCAGCCTCAAACAAAACTTTCATTTATATAGCATTTGTTATTCAGAAGAAACCCCAGGAGCTTTCTTTCTAAGGCAATCAGCAAAACTGCTATAAAATATGAAGAACCCCTCACCAAGAACTCCTTTTCAACACATCTAAATTACTAATAAGTTATTTTAAAAGCTCTGGTCAGTTCACTATAAATTTTTTAGGGAAAAAAAAGGAGCAGCACACTGACAACTTGATGAAACTTGACGACAGACTGTTCAGGCCTAGAGCTGCACATACATGACATATTAAATCAAATGAAACCTTTACTTTACACAAACTTCAAAGATGGAAGAGACAGAACCATGAAAGACTGAGTATTTATTGTTTCCTTACTAGAAATCTCGACAGAAAAAGCTGCATGATTAACACAAGTTTACAAAGGTGGCTATCTACCAAGGTTAAATAAATACAGTTCCAGAAATTTTTCAATACTACTAAATGCCCTGCACCATCAAGAAAAAAAAAAAACCAAACCCAAACAAAAAATCACCTTGAATTCTGATTAAGCATTTAAGTTTTTACCAAAATATTTGCAAAAGTTTTGGCTTTGCTTTTAAAATCTGTTTTAAAGTTTTCTAACATGGTCACTTCCAGAACAACTCTCAAAAATACAGGCAGCAGAACAATTAGGGAGGAAGTATTGAGCACTCCCTTTCTCCACCCATTGATTCTTTACAGAAACAGCTTTCTTAAATCCATATATGAAATAGTAATGTTAGGCGTGATAAAACACAACCAAGGAGCTTACAGGTGAACTACCCAAGAGGGATGGGTAGAAAGCCTCCAGTGGCTGTATAATGGCTGGGGTTTTAGTACAGAAACAAAGATCAGGAAGTTTATTAACACATCCCTCAAATTCTAGCAGATATATTCACTGTATTCATATGTAGCCACGGAATATTCTTTTTCTGGCTCAAAATTCTATTCCAAGAAAAATGGTGTCCTTTAATACAGCTGGGGGTTTTAAAAAATATTTTTATACTTATTTATATATATTTGTGTGTGTATATATATGTATGTGTATATTATATGTGTATTTACACATACCGGAAAACTAAATTTATTGGCCACATGTAACAAATGTTCCCCTCAAAGACTTCTGAACGTGCACTGCCTGAATAGAATATAAAGAATTATTTTAGAGGGAAAAAATGGAGGAGGAAAAAAAGTTACCTTCCTTTAAGCCTAAAATCCACATGGTATCCAAGGCATCAATTAAGGTAAGGCCAAGTCCAAACCACTCGCTGTAGGACTTGGACAAAGGCTTCAGCTCATCATGGCCCCAAGCAAAATCCTTGTACCCTCTCCAGGCATGGCGAAAGGCTTCGATCACAGCCAGCTGGCGCTCATTTATAGGCACTGCAAAGGGAAAACAGAACTTCACTCAGGACTTCTTCTGAGCATTATGCAGCTATAGCAATCACACTTTGCTGCATTCTACCCAAAATAAACCTTCTTCACAACTGATCCGTGCAATGGAAAAACCATCCTCACAATATTCTTTTCAGGACAGCCTTTCCTCTGTAGAATAACCAGTCGGTGTTTCTGGTCAGCAGTTCAGCCAGGTGAATACAGAGATCTCTCCCTGGCAACAAAATTGTCACTTCTGCAAATAAAACATCAAAATAATCACATGCACAGTTGTAGACGATTATCACTACACCTCAAAAACCTGAAAGTCAGGAAATACCAGATTAAGATCCATGGTAATTCAGCTGCTAAATACATATGCTTAACAATACAATCCTCAACTGGTTCAAAACATATTTTTCTTCATCTTCCCTCCTTTATTCACTGCTTTCAATTTTAAATTTAAAACCACTTCTACAAAATTATTTCTATTGAACTTCATATTTAATACCAAAAGAGGAAGAAAATTTACATTTTCCATCTTGGCAAAGCCATGTCTTTTTCCATAATTCTACTGATTTTTACTTGCAATTTGCCATGAAATGAAGTTTATGTTACACATTCAACATGGAAAATTTCAAGCCCATTAGCAGAAATTTTTCAAAATTATAAATAAAGACTCCTAGAGTGGGAAATACCAAGCAGCAAAACTAACCCCATTCATTCATTCATTCATGGTTAGGCTTCGTGAACAA
>VXBX01010781.1:0-10410 GCA_013400415.1 Scytalopus superciliaris | reverse complement strand
CGGGGGTGGGCGGAGGGTGAAGCGGGGCACAGGAGACCGCGGGGTGCTCAGCCCTGTGGAACAGTGGCAGGGCCTGCCTGGGATTTGGTGTGACCTTTGCTCTTTGAGCATCGGATCCGACGATCAGATTTTCAGGTCCGAGCTCGGATTTCGGACAGAAGGTGTCTGATTTTCAGTGCCGATTCCCAAGATGCTAATTAAGGACCCTGCCGGAGCAGCTGAAGCTTTACTGTCCCTTTGCCACCCCTCGCTCCTCCAGGAGGTGCCGACGGCTCCGGCCAGCCCCACGGAATGCCCTCGGCTTTTCGCTTCTCGCCTTTTGTTCCTGCTTGGGAATGCTGATGCTTCGCCCCTCCGCGCCCCAGCCCTTCCAGAGGCTTAGTGGCACAGCGTCGCGGCATTCCGGCTCTTCATCTCCCTTCCCACCTTCTCACCAGCCACTTAAAAATAACCCCGGGTTGCTCGAGCACCGCTGTGGGCAGATCCCGGGCTGCACGGCCGGCACTGGGAAAGCTGCTGCCCTGCCCGTGCCATCCCACGGGCAGCCAAGGGAAGATGGCTCGGTCCTTGAGCATCGCGCCCTCTCACCCCGGCGCTGAGCTGGGCCGTACCCCAGGGGACGGGGATGGCTCCAGGCGGGATTTGCCGGCTGTGGAATTCAGGGCAGGGTGTCTGGTCTGGCTGTGGGAGCCGCGTGGCACCCGGACAGCCCAGCCCGTCTGCCGGTCCCGCGCGCCGGCTGCATCCAAATCCCCGCCGTGACATATCACTGCAGCTGGCGGCGCGTGGTGCCGAGCTTCCCGGGCTTCCCAGCGCTGCCCGCTCCAGGGGGGCTTCCCAAGGCAGCTGGGCTCTGCCACGGGCAGCTGGCTGTGCCAGGAGCTCCCATCCAGCACAGCCTCCGTGGTGGGGGCAGCCGTGGGGGTGACCCGGGCTGGGAAGGAGCTCGTGCTCCAGCGTGAACCTGAGTTAAATATTATTCCTGCCTCTGGAACGAGGAGGGATTAGTGCAAGGAGGGAGAGATTGGTGCAAGGAGCGGGATTGCAGGGAAATGAGGGCAGGCTGGATTTGTGGCTCTGCTGGAGGCTGGCTGGTGATGCCAGGCTGGTGGTGGAGGAGCCCGGGCTGCTGATGGGATGGGCTGGAGCAAGGCTGGAATTGTGCCTGGTGAGGGTTTGCAGCGCTTGTGACAGCCCCGCTGCTGCTGTGGAATGGGAGGAAAGCTGGAGTGACAACCTGCATTGCTCAGTGGTGGGGATTTATCCTGAGTGGCACAGGCCTGTCTGCCTTTGCCTGGGGCTGCGGGGCTGAATCAGCGGCAGGGAGCCGGGACCAGAAACTTGGCAGGGCTCGGAGGAGCTGGAAGCGTGGCTGATCTTTCCTGGGTGTCCCAGTGCAGACGTGGCTGTGAGTCACTGCATCCTGCCTGGGAAAGTGTGGGGACCCAAAAGTTTCATTGGAGCAGCTCTGTAGGGCACTGGGATGGCTCCTCGGAGGGTCCTGCTGTACCCACTGATTCCCTGCGGGAACAAGGCTCTGCTCATCCCTAGGGACATATCTCTGGAGCTGGGGGTCAGAAATCCCCATCTCCCAGCTGGAGCTGTGAAAGGGTGAAGCTCCACAGCCTGCATTTTCCAGTGTGACTAGTGCTGGCTATTTTTAGTTGTCCAAATTAAGCTCGCCTAAATGATGTCTTTTGAGGTTTATTCGAGGGAGGAGGCCTGGAGTGGTGTTATTTCCCAAGTGACGAATTGCTCTTAAATCTGAACCCAACTGGACTGGCCAAAAACAGAGGGAAGGACCAAAGCTGCTGCCTGTGTCTGTCTGGGAAGCATCTCCTGCCCGCAGAGCTGCACCCGAGGGTGTTTCCCGAGTCAGCAGGAGATCTCCTGGGGGAAGGAGAAAGCAAACAGCCAAGCCCCGCTCGCCTCCCCTCCCCGTGGGGGAAAACCAGCTGGATAACCTCACCCTGCTCCCTGCCTCGGCATCCCTGGGGCGTGCTGTGCCCCCGGGAGCCGGCCCTGTGTGCTCTGCAGGGTATTAAATCCATGGGCTGCTCTTCCCAGGGGCAGCTTGGATTGCTCGGCGTGTGCCGGGTGCCAGACTGGGGCTCCCAGAGGAGGCGGCGGCTTTGCCTCCCGTGGGGAGGGCTGGAGCTGCAGGTTGGGGTGCTGAGGTGTTGCTCTGTTTTGAGAAAGACTCATCCAGGGGTCTTGGAGTCTTGGCTATCTTGGTGTCCCGTGGATGCTCCATGGGCCAGACCCTGGTGAGCCAAAACCCTTCCATACCGTGCTCCAGCTCCGCATCCGCCGCTGAATTCTTTTCTTCCAGCCCCTGACCCACTGCCTTTCATCTCTTTCCATTCACTGCTTCCTTCCTTGGCGTGGTTTTCCCACTCTTCCCATCTCTCCCCATCCGTGGGCGCGCTCATTGTCTGTGTGCCCGGTCTCGCCTCGCTGGGCATCTGCTCAGGCATCCCATTCCTGGATCTCAGTGCCGGAGTGGCCCTTCCTCCTCCTCCTCTCCGTGCTCTCCCCGCAGCAGCTGGGCGTTTCTGTGCGGGTCAGCAGCCGGGGGATCCTCGGGCTCCTGCAGTTGAACGTGAAATGCATCGAATGCTGGGAAGATGTTGCAGATGGTGTTTCTGCTGCGCAGGGGGACCTGTGCCGTGCGCGGGTGTCCTCTGCTCTCCGCGGGCAGACACAGCCTGCAGCAAGGAGGCTGGCAGTGTTTTCCGCCCTGCCTGGCACCTCCGTGCAGGGGACTGTCCCTTTTCCCTTTGGAAAGGACAATGAGGGATCCTCCCTTCCTCCTCCCACTCCCCCGGACACAGCTGCCTGCGCAGACCAGGCTCGCTGTTGCTCAGCCCCTGAGACCTCGCGGTGCTCCAGCCCTGCTGGGGGTGATGCTTTGGGCAGAGCATCCCTGGGAAGGGACCCAGGAAAGCTGGCAGAGAGCGGAGCCTCCTTGCCTGGGACCCTGTCTGGCTGTGTGGGAGCAGGGAACAGAACAAGTCCAGGTGGTGCTGGGGGACCCCAAACCAAGCTGCTGCTCTGGCAGTGTCACTTGCTCTTTGCATTCCCACTCCCCTTGCCATGCAGAGAGCAAACCCACACACCCAGCCCTTGCCCGGGCTCTGAGGATGGAGCAAAAGGCTGATGGAGAGAGTGAGGAAGGACCCCAATACTGCAGGTAACTGGGAAAATGAGGGGGCAGAGAAGAGGAGCCAGAGCCTTGGTAGTGGATTCCAGCATGCAGAGCAATCTTGGGCAGGATACCTGTGGCAAGAGAGGGAATCCTGTCCATGCAAACCTCAGGTACTTGGGTGGGTTTTGCATTTTTCCAGCGGGATGGAGAGCAGGAATTATGACCCACAGCCACGGGCAGCCCATCTGCCTGGAGCCCCTGGTACCACCCAGTGCTGGGCTCTGGTGTCCCGGGGAGCTGGGTCTGGTGCCAGCCGTGTCCCCTGCGGATGGCCCTGGCTCCCTCTGCTCCGTGCCAGCACAACACCCGGATTGCGGCACTAATCTGGGCCCTATCGCTGCTAAAGCTGCAATTATCCCTGGATTAGTGCTGGTGCTTAGAGACCCACCTGGGCAAGTGCTGGGGGTGGGCAGGGGCCGTGCCAAAGCCTCCCGTGGCTCCTGCGGCTCCAGGTCCAGCCAGGACAAAGTGGCCGGTGTCCAGCTGTCACCTCGGGTGACCCCAGGGCTGGTTTGTTCCTCTTGTTTGGAGGTTGGGCAGAGGCTGCAGGGCTTTGGGGGCCATTGCTTGGTGAGGTGGGGGTGCCAGGGAGTGTGAGCCCCCCCCATGCAGTACCCTGTCCTTGTGTCTTGTCTTGGTCTGCAGTTTGAAGTAGAGCTCAACCCAAGCTTGGCATTCAAGGCCAGGTTGGATGGGGCTTGGAGCATCCTGGTCTGGTGGAAGGTGTCCCTGCCTGTGGCAAGGAGTGGAACTGGATGATCTTCCAGGTCCCTTCCAACTCAAACCCTTCTGGGATTCTGTGATTCTGACTCTCAGCACTGTTGCAGGTTCAACAGTGGGGTTTTTTGGCGTGGGGGACGACCTGCAGCACCGTGAGCTGTGGTTTATGGCACAGAGGACAAGTGTGGTGGCAAAGCCTGCGTTGGGTCAGCGCCAGAGGGGGCTGGGAGACACCATCCCACCTGCAGGGATGCAGGAGCTGGGAGCCGTGCCAGCAGCTTCATGCTGGCACTTGAGGAAAGGGATATCCCAGTTTCCCTGGTTCACTGGTGCAGCTGGGAGCCTCCGGGGCGTCGCCGGGAGCAGACGGGGAGGAGACGCTGCATAAACAGGATGGCAGGTCAGGACGGGGCTGAGCGCCTGGGGCACCAGGGCGTGTGTGTGGAGGTGGGGATGGGGCCGGGAATGGTGGTACTGGGAAGGGCAGTGCCCAGCACACCAGGGTCAGGACTGGTTTTAGGGAGCGGAGGGGACAGTCCCAGCCAGTTGGGAATGGAGCACACGATGCCTGTGAAGGAGGAGGATGATGATGATGGTGCTGTTATCACCAGCCTCTCCCCAGTGCTCAGCCCAGGTAGGGCGACTTTTAAATACATCAGCGCTTAATTAAAGCATGTTAACGGTTTTAAAATGCACTGACACCCGAGGTAGGCACAGGCTCTGATAGCCAGGAATGTGTTGGCTGCTCTGGATCCACCCCGGGGCTGTGGCTGGTGTTGGTGGGAAGCACAGATTGAACAAAGAGGCTCTGAAGAGCAGATCTGGGTTTCTTCCTGTCCCCCTGGGCCCCTCCTGCCCTGCCCTGAGGCACTGGGATGGTGGGATGCAACCGTGGGTGGGTGGGAGAGGCAGGGCTGCTGTGTCTGTGTGCAGTGAGGACTGTGTGGGTCACACCTTGAGCGGGGTTGCTGCTCAGGATGGGTGTCCCTTCCCTTGCAGCCTCTCCCACCCACCATGCCACTCTCCTCCTGGCATTTCACACCCCCCTGCCCTGTTCTTACCTGTGTGGTTTTACTTTAATATTTATTTTTCAAGTATATTCCTGCTGTTTACTTGAATACTTGGTTCTCCTGCAGTGAGGGGTGGTGAGTCGGGACTCTGGGGGGGTATGTACCCCCTTCCACAGCACTTGGCCTCATCCCAGCAGCTGGCTCAGAGGACCTTTTCCTTCCACTGCCCCTCCCCGTGCTCTCCTGGCCCATCTGGCTCTCTCCTCGTATTTACTTCTACATATTTTCCAGGCTCTGATTTGCCTCTCCTGCCCGGATTTGATCTCCCGATGATATCACGGGCTTTGCTCCACGAGGGTCTAATTTGGTGCCCGGGATGCAGCTTTTCTTCCCTCGTATAAATATTGCCTTTCGCTCTCCTGCGTCTCTCCCGCTCTCCCTCCCTCCCTTTAATTAGACTTCTTACTGCATGGAACAGTTTGCAGTTATATATGGAAAACAGCCTACACTTTCCCAGGAGCGGGGCATGTCGGGAAGGGAAACGGGAGCAGCCGGCGCGCTCTCCCTGGGAGCCCGAGTGTTTTTCCTATCGCAGACACACTTTTCCCGACTTTATTTTTTAACCCTTTTGGGGCAGGGAAGGGGCTCGAAGCACCTCCTCGCACCCCCCCGCCCGCCGCCACCGCCTTGTTGCTGACTCTTCCCTTTTGCCTGGAAAAAAAATCTTCTCCCTGCTTGGACTTTGCAATGGAAAAATATGGATTTGCTGCTGGAGCGGTCTGGCGTGGGGGGTACGAGCTAGTTGGGATCGGAGGAGTTACCCGGCGTCCGTCAGGGGTGTGATCGGAGCGGGACTGCGCGGGAATCCTCGGAGCTGAGACACTCAGGAGCTGTGGGTACCGGACCGGGGGCACCCACCCCGTCCCCTGGCTCACGTGGGGAGGGTGGCAGGAGGGGCTTTTCTGTCCCCAGCCCTTTCCTGTGTCTCCAGGGCTGCTGCCAGTCTCGGGGTCGGGATCTCCTGCTGTCCCAAGCCAGTCCAGGCACTGCTGGGGAGTTTGGATTTGCCGGGGTTTCCCTGGTGCATCCCGGCTTTGGGGGATCCCCTGCTCTCCAGAGCCCCCCAACTTTCCCTGTGGTGTCAGCCCAGCTCCGTGTCTCCCACCTCAGTTTCCCCGGGGGATATTCTGCTGGGATTGCTGCTGGTTTGGTTTTTGCACGGGATTCTTCCCTTCACCGAGCCGGGAGCAGCTCAGTGACAAGGTGAGTGCTGTGCTCACCTCGGGGTGCCCTGTGGCACCCCAAGGGCTCAACCTCTCCTCCTCCTCCTCCTCCTGACTTCCAGAAGACGCAGATGCTTCTCCCAGCTGCTGCTGGGAGGAAGTGACGGGGCCTATTTTAAGCCCCCAGGGATTTTCAGGGTAGGAATCCCCTGTCCCTGTGTAATCCTGCTAAAAATACTGTGGCTGTGCCTGTGTGTCCTGGACCATGGCTCTCCCATTCCTGGAGTGTTGTTTTGCCTGTGAGACACCCCTGTGCTCAGGGTCAGTCCTTACCTGCTGGCTTTTGTTTTGTTTTAAGCTAAGTTGTTCCTCTGCTTTCTGAATAGGATGTAGAAAGGTGGGAGTTGGGATTGCTGGGATTTCCCGCTGGTTTGGGCTAGGAGAGGGATGATGCTGTGCTCAGGTGTGTGGCTGCCTCAGTTTCCCCAGCTGCGTGGAGTGGAGGGATGTGTGGGGAGATGAGTTGGAGGCCAATTGCACTCAGTGCTCATGGGCATCCAGTGGGGATCCCAAGGGAGGGGCAGGAATGGCTGAGCTGCCTGGAGCATCCCTGCCTCTCCCTGAGCAGCACCATGCTGGGCTGGCAGCGAGGGCTGCGGGTGAGCTGGGCTGGGCTCCGCTCTGCCCGAGCTCCTGCCAAAGTCCCAGTGTCCTCTGGCTGTGCCTCTGCCCTGGGAATGGCTCCTGAGGTCTGTGGAGCAGAGAGCGCCCGTCCCTCGAGGCAGAGCTCCGGGCTCCTCCCGCCCTGCCCACTTCACCATCCCTGCTCTGGATCCTGGCCCGGTGGCCCCATGGCCTGTGCCCTCTCCTCCAGCTGCCTGGATGCTGCTCCCAGCCCTGCTCTGGGCATCAGCACGTCTGCTCCACTGGGAGAGCCCCAGCACCTTTGTGCTGGGGGGATGGAGTGCCTGCCTGGGAACAGGGCCCCCAGCTGCCCATCCCGGTGGGATTGTTGGTGTCACCTCCTTTCTGCAGCAGGTGCTGGGACCGGCGGGTGTCCAGGGGTGCCAGGGAGAGTTTGGGTTGGTCTGAGCACAGGGCTGGGATGTGACCATTGCAATATCCATCCCAGTGGTGCTGTGAGAGCAGCCCCAGGCCTGGTTTTCCTCCCTATTTTTATCATCCTGTCCTGCTCCCTGGTTTCCAAGTTGCCTGAATCCCAAACCTTTGCTTGTGTGGCTTTGGAATTGCTCGTTTGCTCTGAGCTGTAAACCAGAACTAAGCCAAGCTCAGGATGGGTCTGTGGTGTGGCTGGAGGGTGGGATGGAGTGGGAGGTGAATGCCTCTCTGCCAGGCCACTGCACAACATTCACCTGGAGGGAGTAAAGAGTTGTCCATTGTATGCCAGCTAGTACTGTATCACCTGGTGCCCGGTGCCCACTGTGCTCCCGGGCTGGGAGGAACCTCTTTCCTGGTGATAAATGGGATGGAGAAGGAGTGGACAAAGCCTCTTGCTGGGATCCAGGGCCATTCTCCCAGTCCAGCAGCACCGGGTGCCCCGGGGCTCTGCCATGTGCCCCCTCACCAGGTACCAGGTGCCTCTGCCCGGTGCTGGTGTAGCAGGGCAGGAGGGGATGCTGTGCCCCTCCTAAGGCTGGGGGGCTGCAGGTATTTGTTGGTGCAGGAGAGGCTGGATTTGCTCTCCACACTCCTGCATTCCTCCACCGGCTGTGCTACCTTGTAAAGCACAAAAGAATAATGAGAGGAGCTGGGGTGATTTAGTGCAGGCGCCGGGAGAGAAATACCAAGGCCTTAGATGGAAACATTCCCCCTGACAGCTCGCCTGGAGACTCCCTGCTTTTTCTTTTCTTCCACCCCCCCTCCCCCGAAATTCCTGAGCCACTTGCACCCAGGGGCGCGGGGAAGCCCGGCCGGGGGCGCGGGCAGATTCCAGAGCCCCGGCATTCCTGAGCCCATGTTCCCTTTGGCACGTGGATCTGCCGTGCTCAGGGGGGCTCAGGGGCTTGGACAGCGGGAGCGGGGGCTGTCCTGGCTCCTGGGCAGCAGGTCTTGGTTGGGACACCAGGTTTTGGGGTTTGGGACACCACGTTTTGGGGAGCCGCGTGATGGATCGCAGCATCCACGAGACCGCAGCGCGCCCGGTGCTCTCCTGCCTCCAGCCTCTTCCTTGCCCTTTGCAGTTGCTAATTGCTGCCTTGGGTATGCAAAAAGCCCAGCAGTTTTCCAGCTTTCATTAACGAGAGGCAAAATAGGAGCGAAAAACGGAGCCACAGCAGCTGTAATTAGCGGGCTGGTGGCAGCCGCTCGTGTTCCCCGCGGAGCGGCCGGAGAAGGGGATGAGTTTCTGGGGGAGGTCGCCTCTCCCTGCCTTTTCCTTGTGGTTTCCCCCTGACCTTGGCCCTGGTGCGGCTCAGAGCTGTCCTGTGACCTTTTGGCAGGAGAGGAGGAGGAGGAGGACGGTGTGCTGGTGTGGCACTGCTCAGGGTGGGGTGATGCTCTCTCTGGTTGCTTCCCCGTCCCTGGTGTCCGTGGCGTCGCTGCTCACCTGCGTGGGGGGGACGAGCATCCACCCCTGGCCCCGAGGGAGGCGAGAGCCAGTTTGGGGACAGGATCCCTGCCTTGTGCCGAGCACGTGGCACCCCCGGGCACGCGCGGTGGCCGTGGCCGCGCACGAGGGAAGCGCCGGCTGCGCTCCTGGCACCGGGCGTGGGAGAAATACTACGGGCTGTGCCGCCCGTGGGCTGCCGCGATTCATGCTCTGCCGGGGGGCTGCTTCCAACTCAAACGCCATCCCGGGGGCAGCGGCTCCCGCTGCAGACGGTGAGGTGAGGAGGAGCCGGCTCCGCGTGGGAGTGGGGGAGTGTTGACTCGGAGCCGCCGGTGGGAACCGCGGGGATGCGGGAGGGGGAGATGCTGCCGTTCCCCGGTGGGCTGATGTAGGAGAAGCCTTGAGCTCCTCCAGATCTCACAGCGAATTCCCATGGGAGTTGGCGGTCCCGGGCTGCGGCGCCAGCCCTGCCTTGTCTGCTCCGTGACTCGGTTTCCCTGGCACAGCTTTGTGAGGCCTCAGCACTTCCTGGGCGTTTTGCTGGCCCTTTCCCAGCTGTGGTGCCCGGAGTGGGGCACACTGAGTCAGCCCCCCGACTCTGGCAGGACCAAGGCTGGGACTTCCTTCCCTCTCTGCGTTGCAAGGGGAGCGAGGGGGATCTTGCAGGTATTGCAGCCCTCCCTCCCAGGCTTTTGTGGCTCTTGTGTTTTCCCATGTGTCCCACGTGTGGGGTGGGGGGTTTCCCGCTGTGGGGTGGCCCCACTGGGGAGGGAAGTGCCACCGTCCCCTCCTATGGCGGGTGCGCTCTGGTGAAGGAAGCGGATACTGCGGTGGGAGGAGGGAACGTCCCGTGGGTGCCACAGGTGCTGCCCTGGGGAGCCCCGGCCGAGAGCCTGTCTGGTTTTGGCACCCAGAGCAGGGAAGGGCAGCACCAGCGTGACTGGGGAACTGGGGACAAATCCTGCTCCCGCGCTGAGTGGGTGCCGCCACAGGGTGCTGTGCGTGGAGCTCCTGCCTGGAGGGGTCTCTCCGAGGTGTTTCAGCCTGACCTGGACCCCCTTTTGCCTTTCCCGTGGTGGTGTTGGGGTGAGGACCAGTTTCCAGCACCGTGACCTTCGCTGCCCGCTCCGACCTCTGCGGTCCTGCGCCTCCTCCCTTGGTGGCTGCCAATGAAGCTCCTGGTCCCGAGGGTGACAATCCTGCCTGGGATGGCCCCGGCTCCGGTGGAGCCAGCCCTGCCCCTGCGGATCATGTGGTTTGTCGCAGTGAGTCACTGTGTTGGCTCGGAGGTGACAACACCCCGGTGTCCCCTCCGGGTGCCCTCCTGGGGCACCCAGCGCGGGAGGGGTTAAGGAGGGAAGGCTTCCCTTGCCAGGGGTGTTGCTGGGAACAGGCGGCAAGAGGCTGCCATCTGCACATTGCGATTTGGTGAGTGTGCAGGGGAGGGGCCCTGACCCGGCCCTGGGGTGCTGGGGCCCCCCTGTTTCCTGGGGAGAGGTGGGGGCTCCACTGCGGCACCGGGTGGGACGGGGGGGGGCCTCAAAATCCCCCAGAGTTGGTGTTGCCGGGATCTGACCACTTGCTCCACGTGTGCCCACATCCCTCCATCGTGGGAGATGGACCTGGCTCAGCCCCAGAGGGCACTGGGGTGGGGGTCGTGCCCTCCCCTGCCCCCCCTGT
>VXBX01010763.1:0-14682 GCA_013400415.1 Scytalopus superciliaris | reverse complement strand
TATTTTTAATGAGAGATGCTATGACCGGATTTTCATCAGGAAGAATAAGGTCCTACTGAAACAGGGGGGAAAACAGAGTTTTAAGAGCTTATTGGCAATAAAATTGTCTTTATATTGTAGATTTCTTGCTAGCCCTTTTTTCAGCTGTTTTCAACAATTAACCCAGTATTTCCCCTCCAATATGAACATTAAAACCACCTCTAAAAGGGCTTTGGTTGGTAAAGATCAATCACCTAAGCCCCAGACTCCTGCAGAAGGATGATATCAAATTCCAGGAGCCTGGGAAGTGCCGGTGCAGCTCTCGGGGCGTGATGCAGCCGTGTGGATTCACTGTCCTATTCACAACCGGGACAAACATTTGGAGCATCTGCTGCATTTGGACGGACCCGCCCTTGGCCACAATCGAGGCACCACATCCCTCATGAGATTTACCTGAAGCACCATGGAAAATCAGTGAAGAAACAGTAGAAAGCAACAGCAGCAATTTTAACCCCCCTAATTTGTCAGCAATTCCCGTGGGTGAGGATCATCCCTGCAGGCAGCGCCTCGATGTTCCCGGCTGTGTGGCATTGCCCTCTGCAGCCCCTGCCCGGTGACAGCCCCATCAGCTGGGCTCGGCCCAACCCGCCGCAGCCCCGAGAGCCGGGCAGGGCCCCCTGTGTGACAGCCCGGGGTGGCACAGCACTGCGGGCAGGGAGCCAGCAACGATCCCAGTTTATGTTCTGTCACTGGTGCTCGGCAGAGAGGGATTTCAGCACGAGGTGGGAGCAGGAGTGCAGTTGCAGAGTCACTTGGCAGCGCGGGGGAGCTGGTATCAAACGGGGTCTCAAAGCCGGGGTTGTCTGAAAGGTACAAAAATCTGAACAAACACGGCTGTGGTGGCTTTGGGTGGGGTGGGGGTTTTCCTCATCACAACTCCTTGGTTCACAGGATTGTCTCTCAACCTCCTCCTCATAGAACAGTCAAGGTAAAACCTCAGCTCCTTCAGCTTCAGTCTGTGAATTCCCAGGACAATTTCACTGACCTAGGGATGATCCACACCAGCTTCTCCACGAGCTGCACCGCCGAGGGGAGTGGCAGCTGGTGCCCAGCTCTGCTCCCAGCTGCCTCTTGCCCTCTCTGCCACCTCCCGGCTTCCTTCGCTGTCCCAGCCACCGGACAGCGGGCTGGGGATGGCAATGAGGAGATTATAGGAGCTCTACCTTCAATGATCCAGACATGAAGGAATTTAATCCCATGTTTGAAATAAAAAGTGTTTATTTAACTTCTTCCTCTGAGTCACTGCTGAAACATCCCATCCCCAGCCCATGCCGGGAGCACAGTCAGTCGCTCACGAGACGAGTCCTCAGGTGCACTTTTGACCTTTCCCTGTGTGAAGAGAAATCCCTTTGCCCCCCAGGATGATCCTGCCTCCCTCCCGCCACCACTTTCCGTTGCACTTGAAGATAAATCCGGTGGTTTAAGATCCTGCTCCTTTTCAAAATGAAGGTCAAGACCTGAACTCGGCAATGCCAAGTACATTTCTCACCAGCTCGAAGGGGAGATGATGTGGCCTGTGGGCGCAGCGTTGGACTCATCTGATACCCAACTCCTGCCACAACAGAGGCACCAGGGATGCTTAAAATGCCTTTTTGGGATCTGGGTTAAAAAAACCTGATACTTGCAAAAAGCAAAAGCCACAAAGAATTTACTGGAAACCCCTCCGTAGAGGTTGGTGTCATCTCCTGTGTGGGGCATTTGTTTAAAGGGGGAACTCAGCATTGCTCAATCCCACCCAAATGGTTATTTCCCAGGAATTTAGTGGGTTTGGTCCTGGTCCAGCAAAACAAAGACGTGAGTGACCTGGCTGAGCTGGGAGCTGAACAGCAACAGGGTGAACAGCCACAGGCCGGATGCGTTTGGAGTGCTGTGGGAACAGCCAGTGATGGGGGGGGCTCCTCTCCCTGTCCCATCCCATCCCTGAGGAGGAGTGGGCTGTTCTCCCACCCAGCTGCCCCCCCACCTGAAACACCAATTGTTCTTCAGCTCAGAGGTGTTTTGGGGTCTGGCAGATGGTTCCTGAAGCACATGGAGCCTCAGCTGAGGTGCCTCTGCTCCTGAATTAGCAAAAAGAAATGTCAGCACTTGTTTGGGATCTCTCTGTGGTTTCCATGCGATTCAAAGTTGCAACAGCCATCTGGAAAACTCCCAAAGGGAAGGCAAAGGCTGGTGCAGGTCCCCAGAAACCCCATGGTGCCCCCACCCCATGCTGTTCTATGCCCAAAGGCTGCAGGTCGGGAAACACCACAGCAAAGGGGGCAAAAGGCACCACTTTCAACCCTTCTCTTTCCACCCAAGAGGGGTGGGCACATTGTGCAATAAAACATTATCCTGGGACAGCTGTGCAGAGCAGGAGGGAGGCTGGCACAAAGAGGTGGGAAAGTGCTGGAGTGTCACTGTGGAGGGTGCAGAAATGGGGGGAACCCCCTGCCTGAGGCCAGCGTGGAGCCAAGCACAACAACAGTGCCCACCTGCCCAGCTTGGGCACAGGGATGGATGTGGACACCAACCCACAGGTGGCAACATACACACCCCTCAGAGACATCCCAGCAGAGACCCCACTGCCTACACTCCTGGTGGGATGTGTGGCTCAGTGCTCCTTTCTCCAAGGAGGAAAAGGAGAGGAAGCCCCAAAGACTTACCTCCTGTGGAAAGAGCAATGGAGAGCCCAAAACTGAGTAGTCCAGAAACTCGGTGCTGGAAGGCAGGGAAGGTGCCCTTCTGGTGCTGTCCCCCACCTGGCTGTACGTCCAGAGAGATGTGCCACAGCTGCTGGACCAGGGCTGAGATGTTCCTGAAAGGGCTCTTGGGGATGGAACATTCCTGAAAGAGAAGGGCTGAAAATCCTGTGGCTGTGGAGAAACCTCTGCACCCCTTGGGTTAGCACTGGTTATTGATCTAATTATTTTATTTCCCAAAGTAAGTAACAGTGTCAGAACTGTTAAATTCTCATCATGCAAAATACCACACGTGTCATCTGGTACCTGTGGTGGGTTTGAGCCGGAGCCCTGCAAAGCCAAATCCACCAAGGAGTCTCAGGCTCTTCCCTCTGCACCAGGAGGGATTTGGCACCATGATGCCCATGACCAAGCAGGGCAGATCATTCACCTTGCCCTGCTGCTCGTGGGCACCGGTGAGAACCCTGAAATGGGCAACACACTTTGTGCAATTGAATTATAGAAGTAGGTGTTGTCCCTGGACGAGGCTTTGATCAGTGCCCCAGGTACCAGTTACTGTCTCATGCTCCATGTCGAGCAGTTTCTGTGCACACCCGTCATTACACCCAAAGCCAGGGTGGCATTTGAGATCTGACCTTGTAAAGGGCCAAGTGCAGAACCTGAGGGGTGACTCCACCTCCCCCTGTGCCCACCTTCCCCGAGCCCCTGTCCTTCTCCAGGGCAGCATCCCCATGTCAGGCCACAGCTCTTTCCCAACACCCTCCTCCTGTCACCCCCAAGCCATCTCATGCCTGAACAGGAGCTATGACGGGATGAAAACCAGCCTTTCCCTGTGCCTGGTGGCCGCAGGCACAGCAGCCACACAGGGTGAACCACCATCCATCCCACCTGCACACAGAGCAGGAGCTTCTCCAGACCCTCCACAGCAGCACAGCTTTCCCTAAGACAGGCTGGGATTGAATCCTGCTGCTGCCACATCTCCAGGGTGTGTTCTACTGCACAGAGGGTACACGGGGCTGTTCACCACCTGAGCAGGTCTGGGAAGTTCAGCTGCCATAGCATTGTATGGCTGGTGCTGCAACAGCACTTGCTTTTCCATACTCCTCCAGTGGGGAATGTTTAGGACATTTGGCTTTTCATAAACATTGAAAATTTATCCAACTTCAAAACTATTTTTTGCTTGAACTGATGAATTCAGTATTGTTTTCTCTGTGCAGAGTGGTTCTGCCTTTAAGGTGAAGACAAAACCCTCTCAGGGTGGGCACTCAGCACGTGACACATCAACACCAACAGTGCTGACCAGTGTCGGAGCACCCCCTGGCCTGTTCTGGACAGGGGACCTCCCCCAGGATACTCCCCAGCCTGACAAGGACACCCAACACTCACCCTCCCCCTGCAGGAGCCTCCCCTGCCCTCCAGCAGTGCTGAGCCAAGCTGCAAGTCTACTTAAAAACAAGCCGCCCACAGTGCAGTGCCCACAGTGCCCCTTAGAGCACAACCTCACAATCTTCACCCAACACCGTTCCCGTGGCCCCTTCTCAGCTTCCCCCACAACCAGCTGGACCCCAAGCAGCCCCTCAGGACCACAGCACTGCCAGGAGCCACAAAAACCCCTCCAAGCCCAGGGAATGAGCCTGGGCAGGATTAAAACGCAATCGTCACACCATTTTTTTGCACAGGAAAGGGGTTTTTTTCCCAACAGGTGGGATTTAATAACTAAGGCAGGGAGAGGTACAATTATGAGGTTAAAATACGGCAGTAGGATATCGTGATTTGACTAAGCAGAACTTCACCTTACTTGACCATCTCACTGCTGGGTGATAACTCACTTCTTCACAGACTGGCAGAAGCTGCTATTAATTAATGTAATTTGACAATCCAGACCAGAACTGTTTTCCCTAAATGAAAGCAAGGCCTACCTCTGTTGCTGTAGAAAAAAGTAAGAGCTTGAACTCACAGCACAGATGTCCAAAGACATATCCTCAGGCTGAATCCCTCGGAGTTAACGCTGGGTTGTGAATGTAGCACAAGGCACATTGATGTATTTTGGTCACTTTATTAAATGAGATATTAAATAGTTTAAGTTTCAACTACTAAAACAGCACTTTGAATGGTGAAAACACAGATAGTATATCATCATACTTGAATGCTTCTTCTCTTTAAAAACACATTTCCAGTCCTTATATATATTACAAAACAGCCTTATAGGAAGAGGGGACACCTTTTCTATAGTACTTAAGATATTTAATACAGAACTGAAAAGCCATCTAATAGAAACAAAGGCAAGTCTTCACAGCTGTATGATTTCAGCAGCCAAAGCTGGTTGATGGACTGAAACATTACTATACAACTGGGACAAAACATATACAATATCACGATACTAAGCAAAAACGCTTTACATCCAAAGGAATAAACAGGTTACAAAATGTGGATAATTTAGCAGGCAAAACTGTATTACAAGCAACATTTTTATTCATCATCTTAAGCCATTTTATCTAGTTAAAACATCTAAAACAAATATAAAAATGAGCCTTTTATTATCTTACTGATGTATGTTCTGTCTTTAAGTACTGGTTAAAGCCTGATGTTATACTGAAAGCACATTGTTATGCAGCTAAAATGTCGACTGAGAAAACATGTACGCGAAGTGGTCCAGGTTTAATTTCAATGCTTATCTCAGATTCCTTCTTATGCATTAGTCTTCTGTTATCCATGGGTTTGTCCAGAATTAAATAAAATGTGCCTTTCAATGTTGCCTAAAACTTCCACATTTAAGTCTTTGAGTTACTGTAAAACTCCATTTAACATTCCCAGGTTTGGTAGAAAGTACTTCTCTTATTCACAACACGGAGGAATCTCAGTGAGAGTTGCCCAGAGTACATTTGCCTTCAAACGTCTGTCTCAAAGTCTCTCCGTTTGTTTCTTCCAGTGCGGACACGTCTCTGTGCTCCCTCCCCCCAAATCATTGTTAATTGTAGAGTTGGCAAAGCACTGGAACACACTGAGGGGCTTTTGTAGTATCTTGTAATCCAAGTCCAAGACAGCAACTCGTCAGCTGGGTTTGCACCAGACCAACCAACCTGTGTTCATGTCACACCCCGCGTGTCAATCACAGGCCAGAACATTGGGTAAGATCTGCATACTGAGATGCAAAACCCACTTGTCCATTCAGGGCAAGAACTCAAACTCCTGCAAGAAACTTCCCAGAAACCAAACCAAGTTCAGGTCACGGCAGCAAGTCAGCAGAGTCCAGCACTGCCGGGAGCCGACGCCTCCATCCACCGTCTCCAGAGTCCTCTGTCATCCGTACACCATTGCCTCAACGTTCCTGCCACTGACTTTTACCCCCAGATTAACAACCTTTTGTTTAGGGGGAGGTAAGAATCAACCAAACTCTAGTCAAAGAAAAGCCCTATTTGTATCTAATTAGATATTGACAAGCACAACACCTGTGGGTAAAGAGAGTGTTAATGATATAGAAGAAACCAGAAATTTATCTCTGACCTACATTAAAAAAACCCCAAAACAGAACAAAAGAAGCAAGCTCCTTGTGTCCAAATTCGTGTTTTCACACAAACAAAGGGATGGGGAGGAGTGCATAACCAAAACTCTATGAATAAAGTAATTTCAAGGTTCTGGCAGCTCTGGAAGTTGCTGCAGCACTTTGTCTATTGATTTTCAATCAGCAATGGTTCTGCCACGTTAGAGGGGTTTCTCTAACAGGGTTTGACTGGGGCCACCATTGCTGTTCTAACCCCAAACCACCAGGAACTGGATGTCATTGGCCTGTCTCCCATTGCCGGCAACGGAGAGAGACAGTAGCACCAGCACTAAGGAGTTACCAGAAATGTGCTTTGTGTTGGACTCTGCATCAAGGAAATTAGTGTGTGAAGGAAAAATATCTCCCACTCTCAGATCATCGGCTGCTATTCCATCACATGGAACTGAAAATAAGAAATGGCAGAAGACCAGGGAAGGCCATCCCTTCCCCAGGCATGTTTAAGGCTGGATGCACAGTGTCTCTGTGACTCTCAAGGTTCAGAGCAGTAGTAATTACGAATATTGCACTCAATTCTGTTTCAGAGAGTATTTTCAGTTCCCGTTTCGTTCAGCACAGATGATCTATACAAGTCCAGACCTTCACTCAGAAGGACACAGGACTATTTCTGTTATAACATTCCCACTAATAGAAAGAAATGGGTAAGCAGAAAAGTATTCCATAATTTGAGGAATCAACTCTAATCAAGAACTCAGCTGTTTACAATTCACATATGTCAGACTGAACATACAGACCTGCAGTCCTTCCTAAGCTTCCCAAAGCTTCACAGCCATGAAAAGCAAGCATAGGAGTTTAGACAGGAAACCTGTGGAGATGCTACTGTAACGGGAGGACTTGTTTTCACTGAAAACAACTTGTTATCTCCTGTACTCAACATATGTAAGAAGATTCTAGGCAACATCACTTGACAACAGGGAAAACATCATGTCCTATTTAAACAAAGCTGAAACACTAATATGGAACATGGCATTTAAGGGGAGCAACCAAACTATTCTTTTTAATTTTTATTTTTTTTTTTACAGTTGAGTTCTGTTAGGCCATTGATTCCTAAAAAAATAAAAGTTCTTTCTCTGATTTTAACAATCCTTTAGGCTTTTAGTGCAAAATCACATTGATTTCCCTTGGGAAGGCCCTGGATTTTTGCCTCTCATTGGGGGTGGTGCTCGTTGTAAGGGTGGTGGCTGCATCCCACCAGACACTGACTGATACATTCCTCTCACATCTATCGACTGGTAGCTGGAAGGATTCATGATTAAATTTGGAGGCTTTGGCATTATGAGGTGGCCCATGGCTGCTTGCTGGTAAGACATCTGCTGCTGCTGCTGCTGGTTGTACTGGTGCTGGAGCCGCCTGTTCATCAGGATCCTCTGGACACAACCGATTAACTGTGAAGGGAAAGCAGAGCTGGGTAAGTGCACAACCCCCTCAGTGCTCCAAGTATCAGGTTCAGAGTTAAAATCAATTTGTTAGGGACAGCATGGATGGGGGAAAAAGCCCCATTGTTATCACCATCCCTAATGTGATGGCATTCACAAGCTCATTACTGGAGAAACCATTTAGTAACACCATTTAGGGCTCAGTTCTCCCATGACTTGGCTATTGTATTGCAGGCAGCATTTAGGTGAGTTGCCATGGCAACATGCACTACACTGAAATTATTCCCAGGTATAAGTTACAACATCATTTGTCAGGTACCATTTATCTTCCCTTTGAAAGTCCCACATGTGGACTGTCAATGTTTGTTTGCCTGAGAGAAAACTCTTCCCACTGACATCATCTGGGCCACTTTCAGATTCTGCAAAGTAATTTTAAGCTAAAACAACATTACCAACACTTTCTAAGATGTGTTTCGTAAGTGGCTGTCTGAGCTCTGGGAATGAGATTTCTCTTTAAGCCTCATGACCTCCCAGCAAACCAACTCCAGCCCAAAAACCTGCCAAGTATTGTTTTCTATGACCCTCTCCCGGAGTTTCCCTCACTGAGGCTGAGCAATGCCCTCCAGCACGCCCCTGACCCGCTGCAACACCTCCTGTGAGTGCTGCTTCTGTACCTAAACACATACTTGTAGCTGTTGAATGAAGGCAAACATCCCAATTCAAACCTGGGCAGCAGACACAGGAAAGGAACACATCTTACCATCTGCTGTTTCCCAAGGACGTCATTGTAAATGGCTTCTCGGCGCTTCACATCCAGCTCCTGGCTCGCCTGCCTGTTCAGTGCCAGGGCCTGCACTTGGCTCTCCGTGAGAGACATGTTTTCTTTCCACTGAAAAACAAAGAAAACCAAGACTTTCTTGGCACTGGTGGTTTTAACAAAAGTCTGATGGTAACTGAAGTCTTGCAACACGTTCAGAGTTGCATCAAGAGTTAAACAAGCCCAACTGCCAGTCAGTGCAAAACTGTACTTCACCAGAATCACAACTGAGTTAGCAGTTCTTCCAACTGCTAATTAAGGTAATACACCCCTAGATTACTGGGAGCAAGCGAGAAATGTGGCGGTCTCCAGGATAAAATACTTGCCCATAATTGTTATTCTTATTTACAGAAAACCAGCATTCTCAGAATGAATCTAAACTGTTAGTCCTCTAAGGCTCTCTGTCATCCAGATACCACTAGTGGTTACTGCAAGCTGCAGGGATAAAGGTCAATACAAACTGGAAATTATATTCATTAATAGTGCAATTAATTAGCTGAATGACCACATGCAGTAGCAATATTTTTGTCTGGTAACATTCAACGTTTTCCACTCTTGATCTAAAGCCAGGTTTATCTATTCCACTTACTATGCTTGAAATGATGTCTTCAAGGGGCTGAATTCTTGCTGCAGCTACACTGTTGGTTGCTTCCACAACCTTCTCTCTTCCTTGATTAATAAGGTCCTGAGAAAACAAAAGAAATTCAGCTATAAAGCACAAAGAACACATTTTTCTGCCAACATTCTGTAAGTTCATATTTGTCCTGTACATACCTAGACTTCAATTACTTTTTTTTTTTTCAATTTGCACAAGTCAGTGAGTCTGTGTTTCCATAGGACTGACCTCCAGCACAGAACAGCTGAACAGCATGGACAGATAGGGCAATTTGCAGACAGTATTTACAAAAGCCTCTTTTGGTCCCCACAGGTTTTCAGAGCAGCACAGGAGTGCTGCACTGCTCCCCAGGAGCAGTATCACAGGTCTGTGATACAGACTTGATGTTACAGCTTCAAATGTGATAATTCATGTCTGCAAAGAATGCAGGTGATGTGCCAGAATCCTGCCATACTGCCCAGGTCTATGTGCAAGCAAGTTAGACTTCAATAGAGCTACACACACACACACACCAATGTTAAAAACAGGATACAATTACATAAAGGTGGAGATTTTTGAGCCTGACATTATGCCTAATTTGTGACAAAAAAACCCTGCACACCTACAGCAATACAGACATGTTGTGCTACTTACCTCCAGCTGTTGGTTACTCATTGCTGACAGAGCACCCAAATTGTAAGGAATATATGTTTGAGAGTTGAAATTTGTGGGAATCATATTGGTCCCAGCTGGCATGTTGAAACGCATAGTCATGCCCTTAAAAACACAAAATGCACTTGTAATTTAGTAACTCTGATAATTCATGGCCTTCTACAACAACACACACAGACAAATCAGTGTCAACTTCTGGAACACATCCCAAACAGTGCACACAGAACTCTAATCACCATGAGAGATGGAGAACATCACTGGGGGGACACCAACACAACAGAATTCCAGATCTAATGCCCCACCCTATTGCAATTTTGTTGATTTCTGTTGTACTATGCTCATTGTTAAATATTGTTCTAGATGTTGTTAGTGTGGATACTACACAGACCTCCTTGAAGGGACACCCTCAGATGGTAAAAGAGGTATTACACAGGACATCAGCTGAGGTTAATCATAAAATAGAAAAAAGATGTGTGTGTAAATGTTACTTTCATTTAAAAGTTATTAAGAAAATACACAGAAAGGAGCAGCATCAAAAGATCAAAAAAGACATGTCCTTCTTTGGTATAGTAAAGTTTGCTTTACATATTCATTTCTTGGCCTTTAAGAAAATTTTATTTCCCCAAGACAAACTGAAACTGGTAATTGGTACTCTAAGCCTGGAAAGGTTGTTTTCATAGAGATAAACCTGATTAGACAGCTTTACCTTCTTCTCTGCTTCATATTCTGCCCAGGCTGCCTTCCTTTCTTCTTCAGTGAGTTCCTCTTCCTCCTTATGGTCCAGGAGTGAATCATGTTCATGATATCCAACTATATACTCTTTGTTGATCTGAAGCAATTCTGCCAGGATTGTGTCCTGTTCACAGGAGGAGACAAAATGCAGTGTCCCTCAGCAGCTCTGCTGTATTTATGCCCTGTCACACACAGCAGCTCAGAGCAGTGCACAGCACAATAAAACTCAAACATAATTTAAAAGTACAATTTTCTTCAGAGGGAAGGGAATGGACTAACAATCTGCTACAGAGATGACAGTCCAAGCATTTCATGAACCACAGGAATGCACTCAGATTCCAAAAAAACAAATGCCCTTTAAGAACCTAAAAAGAATGGAATGTCCTCAATGATTTTTCCTTTGCTTAGGCTGGACACCTGAGATAATCTGAATTTATTATATCTAAATAGCATCTCTGAAGGTTTTAAAACACTGAGCAGTACTTTGGTCCATCAAGTGTCCATCAAATGCATTCAAAAGAAGGGACTGCTCTCTGAAAACTGCTCAGATATATGTTGGGATAAACAGTCCCCCACCCTTCTGGACTGAGGAAGGACAAATCACTGCTGTGAACCAGATTAGATCAGCAGGCTGCAGTTTAGACCTTTATATTCCACAATATCCCTAATGCGTAATTGTTTATGTATATATGTATATAAATCACAGTCTGGTTTGGGTTGGAAGGGACCTTAAAGACCATCTAATTCCAAACCCCTGCCATGGGCAGGGACACCTTCCACTAGACCAGGTTCTGTGTGTGTGTGTGTGTGTATATATATGTACACACACACACAAATACATATATAAAGTCTCCAGTATAGCTTAGCATTCAGTCTAAGATTTCTAATACTATAAATTATATAAAAGTCCTATTAATGTTTTCTTAAAATACAGAGTTACCAGCATGTTGAGTATTTCCTAGATAAAGCAAAACCAATCTAGCTGCCAACCAAAAAGTGGGCACTGCTCTTGTGTTGGCTGAGACGCCACATTGTGACTGATGAATATCTCAGTTAAAAAGTGATATAAAAACAGACACAAAAAGTGAGTGTGAAAAGCTGGCATTTCAAGGTAGGCAGTAATGGGTTTGCAGTCCTCATTCTCATTCTAAGGCAACATCACCAGTTTTTTTAAGATGGTGTCTCTTAGTCTGAATAAAGGTAATGCTGCAAACAAAGCATGAAGAAAAACTTCTGCAGGACTATGAAAAACTGCTCCTGCTGCACCACAGGAGTTCTTTTTTGGAAATCGTTATTCAACATGGGGTTTTTACATGCACTTGTAGCACTGACAATCTTGATGAGTTCTAATGCCCCTCAGCATTCAGCTTAAAATTTCTAATATAAAAACATCACTGAACTTCTGGACCATGCCTGAAAGGAATTACAGTAAACAGACTTCTTGCAAGAATTGTATGAGCACCTACAGCCCCCTCCACATCATGACTTCATTCTGCCAGACATTTAAACAAAAAGGAATCCAACCCATCCTACTCTGACATTTTAAAAATCTCGATAGAACAACGACTGGAAAGAATGGTCTGTGCCCACAAACAAACAGATTTTTGCAACCACTCTGGGAACTGCGTGTGGAAGACCTGACCAGAGGTTCTGCCACAGCAGCTACAGAAAGCTGTTTGTTTGTGTTTTAAAACTTAATTATGTTAATAGATTATGTAAAAGCTGGTCTTTGTTTCATCCTTCTACTATTTGGTCTCCCTGAATTTGAATCATTGTTTTCATCGCCAGCTCCTCAACAAAATAATCCACGTGGTATCTGCACAACTAATGGGCACACGGAACCAGCGGTGGGATTTTGGGGTGCAGAGAGACCCAAAGGATGCCACGGAGGGTCTGATGACAACAGCCCGAGGAACTGGGTGAAGAAGCCCAGAGAGCAGCAGAGGGGCGGGCGCTGGGCGAGCCCCCAGCACAGCAGAGCTGGATGTGCAGCAACTGCCATGGGAACACACCACACTGCAACATAATCCACCCTCACTGGGACAGCACAGCCTTCAAAATGTGCTTTAAATTACATCCAACTGTGTGTTTGCTTTTCTTTGTCTAAACTTTATTTTGCATTAACTTTAATGATGGAGCTCAAAAGCTGGGATATGGACTAAATTACCTTTTGGTTTAATTTTACTATTAAAAAAAAATCACTTTACACATAAAAAAATCATCAGAACAATTATTTCTTTTAACCTGTTTAGTCAGTTGATAATGATTATCAGTTGGTTTAATAAGCTTTAGGATGAAGTCCTGGTGCTGAATGAGAAAACAAAGAGAAACTGAAAAAAGTTTTTGAATTTAAAAAAAAAAACAACAGGGTTTGTCTTTTTAAAATCCTGATGGAAATGAAATGCTATGGAGAGAGAAATGTACTAGAAAGGAAATCTTCCATGAAGGAATATGAGCTATGTTTTAATTCATTAAGAAGTTTTTCTCAACCAACTGAACATTTAATACTGAGGCTAAAAATAAAAGAAATAAGCAGTAAATTCTTCTGATTCTGAGATCAAAATTCACAAAGTTGTCCCCTTGTACAAAACTACAGTCATACACATGCCCTATGTCCTGAGGTAGTACAAAATGATGATACACTACATCCAACTGAATCCCAGCTATGATTTTAATCTGCTTTTCCAAACTGTATTTTACATGACCTCAAGTGAGCCAAGTTTCATTTCACATAAATACAAATGTGAGTGACTCTAGTCCACTGAAGAGGCTCATGTGGGGCAGAACAAGCCCAGGACAGAGGGTGTAACAGCTCCAGGGCCCCCAGGCGTGTCTTTGCCCACCCCCACCTCATTCCCAGTGCTCTGAAATGCGTCTCCCACTGGCCCAGGGGGGGCACCAGGTACCCCACACTGATCACTGAGGGTCTGTGCTCCTCAGCTCCCTGTCAGGCTCACCCAGCCCAGCACACAAAGCCCCTGAGCAGAGTGTTCTGAGTGGGGGAGAACCTGCTTTAAAAACCCCAAACAGCAGCTCAGTCATAAATCTCAGTGACTTAAAAAAGGCTGTGGATCCACCCCTAAATTCAGAGCAAAGCAAAATGTAACACAACCAGCATACATTAGGCAGAATTTTCTCACCTTACCCCATCTTCTCCTTTGGAATTGCTGCTACTCTACAAAAATAACAACAAAACCTGCTTTTTCAGGCTGCCTTTACTTTGGGTTAGGTAAGGAGTCACTACATTTGCACAAAACTCATGGTCTATATTTAATTGTTTTTGTACATTATACTGTCATTATTTCTATACTGAAACATAGCATATTTGACCCAGTGACTACTTAAGTCTTAAGACACCTGGTACTCCTTTTTGGACTGAAATTCCAAACCAGTCCTTTCCAGCTGTGGAGGGACAGAGGATGAATGAAATCAAGCAGTGGAAATTAAGACTAGCTTAACAGTTCATGTGGACTCCATTCATAATACAAAAACTCTGTTAACCTTAAGTATTTACACATTTGAAGACACAGAAGCTATTTCAGAGGGGCAAGGGCAGAGCAATGGCCCTCTGGAGTCGGGGCTGAAGGACAAAAGGCATTCTCTCCCTGAGCTCCTCAGGCCCCTGGAGGTCTTGTCCAGACCACAGAGGGCAGAAAACTGCTGCTACAATTAAAACTTGACATAAATAAATTGGATAAATTTCCAGGAAAATGACACATTGCCCGTCTGCCATGTGATACTTTATATAAAACAGAAGCATTCAACATCTTACCCCCTTAATAACACTTCCGAAGAAAACTGGTCTCGGACTGAAATTTGGATTATTGCAAAGCCAAAGTTCTCAAGGATGTATTTTAAAATCAAGTAGTATTTGTTTCTTCATTCACTAACTTTTTACTTCTGACTTTTATAACAACACAGAATGAATTCACCTAACCCATTAAAAGCAAAAGAATTGAAACTCTTTTTTCTTACAAGAAAATCCCCATCACTCAGCTCTGAATAACTCCTCCTCAACGAACAGGAGTCCTGGCCAAAGGATTTGTAAAGAACCTTCCTACTGTGGGGTATCACTGGAGTCAAGAAGGTCTCTGAGAAGAAAACCTCTTTGTCCCTCCAGCTTTTTCCACATTCATGTTTAGATGGTTGGAGAAAAGATGAAAAACACTTCCTGAACTCCTATTCCAAATTTCCTCTCATCATCATGGCTGGGC
>VXBX01010727.1:0-10395 GCA_013400415.1 Scytalopus superciliaris | reverse complement strand
GAGGGAGGGTGCTTCGGCCTCCCACCGGTGCATTCCCAGCCGGCACAGACCGGCCCTGGGCACCCTCTGGCTGCAGATGGCATGGAGCGGCCTTGCCAGGGTCACCCCGGGCCGCCACTGCGATTTGCAGCGTGGAAGGCAGAGCCCAGCCTCGGGGCAGCGCCGGGAAGGGCAGAGTGGAGGGACCCCATGTCAGAGTGGCCGGAGTGGCACAGGGCAGGCAGTGCCCCACACAGGGCTCAGGACCACCCACCCTGCCGTGCCCCAGCACAATGGAAAAGGGGTCAGAAGTGCCGAGTTTGACCCGCAGCCCCTGCACTGCCCCTGCCCTGTGCCAGGCACACACAGCACTGTGTCCAGCCCTGCAGAGCCACGATGGAAAAGAGCTGTGAGACAGTGTGGGAGCACTGCGAGGGAAGGGGAGACAGATTGCAATCTGCCCGAGGAACTGCAGCTCAGCAGCACAGGGATGGGGACCCTCCAAGGGCCTGTCCCACAGGGACCCTCACACCGTCCCTAACCCTAACCCTAACCCTGGACAATAAAGACCCCAAAGGCACAGGTGATGGGGACTGTATTTAAACAGAGGTGCTTGAAAAACTAACTCCAACGACTGTGTGTTATTGGGGTTTTTTTTGGGTTTTTTGTGTCCCTCTTGGCCTTCCACAGAGCAACCTAAAATCCACTGGTGGAGTGACTTTCCACAGGCTGTGACTGGTTCCTTTCAAAGGGCTCTTTTCCATGGGGGGAATCCAAACCCCACCCTGCCAAGGAGAGAGTGCTGGTGCCTGCAGGGCCTCCAGTGTGCAGGGCAGGTCTGTGCCACCAGCTCCAAAACCTTTGCTGCTTGTTCATTTCTGCCAATTTTAAGCCACTCCAGGACTAACAACTGCCATCAGGGAACACAGTGGTAGTTAAGGACACCCTGGCCATCCTGGGGGGTGACAAAAAGGTCATGATCAGTTGGCCCAGGCATCTCTGGCAGTGACGGTGGCAGGGCCCCACATCCTGGGGTGCAGTAGGTGATGCAGAAAGGTTGTGGCAGAAACCATGGGGAAACTGAAGCCCTGGGCCACACAGTCCTGACTCATCCCGTGGCTCTTCTTCAGGGTGGAGTGGAAACCACAGTGCAGGCAGTTGAGTCCCACAGACCAGGGGAGATGGTCTCACTGCCCTCTCCCCAGAGCTGGGCTGCTTGAGCCTGCTGGCACCTGGTGGCTGCAGCCCTTCACTGATGGAAACGGGAGCATCTCTGCCTCCTGCAGTCCCCTAAAGGCTCTGTGCTGGTCCCCACTTGGCTCCACCCAGAGATGGCTGCACCAACCATCTCTTTGGAGGGACGAGCTGGGCCCTGCCGTTTCCAGCTGGGCTCTGCCATCCTGGTGGGCTACTTGGTGGGCTCTGTGGCCATGGTGTCCGTATCTGGAGATGGCAGCACACCACTGTTCCCACCACTGTTCACATTTTCCTTGGTGTTGTCTGTCGTGGGGCCACCGCTTTTATCCTCCACTTTCTGCTTGAGTTTCAGGGAAGAATCTCTCTGGGACAGGATGGGCTGGTAGCCAGTGAAGACTCCTCCGCTCGTGTTTGTACGCTTGTCTGGGGGTGGAGAGAAAAAGAGTTGTTTACCTGGGGTCCAAACTGACTGTTCAGCTGAGAAAAAGGGTTGTGGAGTCTCTCCTTGCAGGAGGCATTGAGGATCTTTTCTCTGAAAGATGAGGATCCCTCATGCCCTGAGATGCCCCCAAAGAGGGGGAGATGGGTGGGGGATTGGGCTCATGCCCCAGCATGACTGTGCTCAAGGGAGGGTGGTCGGCCAGTCCCCTACCTCCAGGCCCAATGGGGTGCATTAGTCGGTTCATCTGGACGTTCCAGTGCTTGACATTAGTGCTGGCCTGTCGCAGCTTCCGCTGGGCCGCCTGGGAGGTGATGGAGGAGAGGGGTGAGCCGGGCGCCCCACTGCCCCCAACTTGGGACTGAGGGCACGGGTTTCCCTTCTCTGAGTAAGCCTGGACTGGAGCTTCCCTCTGGGATGGAGACCCAGCTCACCCTCCTCTAGGTCTCCTGCTCCTCCTCTAGTTCTTCCCCCTCCACACCCTCCCACTGCTGACATCACTTTGCACACGAGTGCTGCCTTCACAGCGCAGGACACGCCTGTCCCATCTCAGCCACGGCAGCACCCCTTGCCTGCATATGGCACAGCTCAGAAACCCCTGAGGCAATGCTAGCTCGGTCTCCAAAGCTGCTGGGTCCTCCCCAGTATGGAGGTGGCTCCAGGAGGGCTGGGAAGTCCCCTGGGGCTTGCCATGTGAAGGGAGGTGGCACGGATGTGACACTCACCATGACGTCTTGGTCCACCCGCTGCCTGTTCACTCTCACTTCTTCCAGCTGCTTCTGCGCCTCTTCTAGACATTTGTTCTTGTTCTCCATCTCCTGCTTGAGGACTTGCTTCTCCAGTTGAGTTTTGATGATATATTCCTCTTGTTCCTCCTTCAGCTTCATCAGCTGCTTCAGCTTCTCCTCTTCCTCAGCCAATAGCCTGACAACAAAGAGCAAAGATGTCCCTCTGCCACTTCATCCACCAGCCTCCCCTGTCCCTGTTAGCATACTGGGAAGTCACCAGCACACCCCAGTATCTGGGAGCGTTGAGCTGCCCTGGGGAGCACATACCCACACCCAGCTGCTGCCCTGAGAGTGGGGCTGGTCAAGGAGGGTGAGGGATGCCCTGGTCCTACCTGGCCTGTGCATATCTCACAGCTTCCTCGTCCTGCCGTGCTTTCACCTCCTGCTGCAGGGCCTCCTCCAGCCCCTGCTGCATGGCCTCCAGCTCCAGGATGCGCTTGCGCTGGCGCTCTGCTTCTGCCTCCTTCAGGACCATCTCTGCCTGCATGGAGGCACGAGCCTGCAGCGGGGACAGGAGCCATCAGCATGGGCGGCTGGCTGGGACACCACCGCTGTCCCCAAAACCCCCTTAGGCCTGCATCTGGGGGTGGATGGGGCCAGACATCTCCTAAACCAGGGAGAGCCCATGATGAGAAGCCCAAAGCAAAGCTGTTTCCCTGCTCAGGAGACAGATGGCATCATTTGGAGCCAGCGCTGGCTGTGAGGTCAGAAATGGGCTCCCTGAACAGCCTGGCATCAGCACTCATCTCTCACTGCCCCCCAGCTCCACACCCTTGGGGCAGGTTGTCCTCATCTCCTGCTCCACAGGGATCTCAGGCCCGTCCAAAGGCTGCCCCAGGGAAGGATGGGGAAAGGAAGCCCAACCCCATGAGCGACGCAGCGCGTGGCAGGACTATCCACAGGATGCACCCACCTGCTCAGCCTCCCGCAGCTGGATCTCCAGGGTCCTCTGCATCT
Organism: Scytalopus superciliaris; assembly: GCA_013400415.1. Classification (NCBI taxonomy): domain Eukaryota; kingdom Metazoa; phylum Chordata; class Aves; order Passeriformes; family Rhinocryptidae; genus Scytalopus; species Scytalopus superciliaris. Next base: position 7,035 of record VXBX01010727.1, on the reverse strand, counting down.
CCTCATGCTGCTGCCTCCGCCGCTGCTCCTCCTCCTGCAGAAGGATCTCTGCCTGTCGCTGGGCCTCCTTGAGCAGCTCCAGCTCCTGCAGCTTCCTCTCCTTCTCCTCCTGCAGCTGCTTGAGCCGCTGCGTCTCCTCCTCCTTGGCTGCCTTGCGCTGCTCCCGCTGCTCCCGCTGCTCCCGTCGCTTCTGCTTCAGGTCCTTGTGCAGAGACTTCTTTCCCTCAGCCTGCAGCCGGATGGCCGTCTGGATGGCTGGAAAGGGAGGGGACAGTCAGTGGGGACATGGAGGGGGGCATGGGAAAGCTGGGGAAGGGGCGTGGGGCGGGCACAGACCAAGCATCCACTCTTGGCGCTGCCGGGTGTCAGAGGCACTCATCTCGTAGGTGCGGGACGAGGTCTTCACACAGAACATGCACCTCTTCCCATCCCGGTCAGGCAGCACCTGCAGGGAGAGGATGCATGATGGTGTTATCCCTTGTACCTCACCTTATCCCCCTGGCTTCAGCCGCAGGCCTGGCTCCCCCACGCTCATGGATGTAAAATTGTGTGTTCTTGGGTCTCCCTTCCCGGGGTCTGAAGGGGATCTCCCAAGCCTCCTGTCCCCAAGCTGAGCCTGGCCCAGGTTGTACCTCCACACAGCAGTTCTTGTCCAACACAATGCTCCCCTTTTTCTCCTTCCGTTCCTCACTCATGTAGTAGGACAGGACACTGGGCTTCAGCATGAACCACCGCTCTGACCAGTTCCTCCTCAGCTGGCCCCTCTTCCAGAGGTATCCCTGCACACCAGAGACGGAGATCAAAACTGGGGTGGGGGCAGAACAGGGCTTGTGCCCCAGGACATGTGGGCTCCTTGCCTGTTTGAGCACATCCTCGATGACCTCCTGGTACACCTCCTCCACAGCCATGCTTATGGCCTCCTGCTCGATGCCTCGCAGGAACCGCCCTGAGTTCACCATGTCCAGGAACTGCCAGACCGTCAGCCCCACCTGCCCCTGCGGCTCCTGGGACAGGTAATCATCCAGCTCACAGGAGTTCAGCTCCACATTCATTGCCGTGCAGATCTTCTTCAGCAGGTACTCCACCTGTGGGGATGGGGAAACTCAGCTACAGGGAGAGGTGAGAGCTGTCCCCCTGCCACTGACCCCCTCTGGAGAGCCCAAGACCACCTCTCTCTTCAGCCTGGAGATGTAAGACCCCGATTCCAGAGGTATCACCCCCTGCAATGGTTGAGGTCATGGCCAAGGTATTCTGGGCAGCAGGCTGGCTCAGGAGGTTGGTGCTGGGTTAGAGCTGAGATGTTTTGGCTGGTTTTCTGCAGAGTAAGAAAACTCTGCAGCAGTCAAGAGCCTGAGGGATAACAGGCCAGCACTGCTGGACCTCACACACAACCTGCAAGGCCAGTGTCTTGGAGCATGGACCTGAGCTCAGACAAAATCACTGGGGAGGAACAGGGGGACAGGTCCCAAAGGAGATGAGCATCATTTTGAAACTGTAAATAAAGTACTTTTAAAAAGAGTCAGGATGGTTGAAATTATGTAGGGAAGATTTATTTTAGCTCAAGTTTTGCTGCCAGCTCTCCTCTGCCCACACTGTGGGGACTGAGGCAGGTGGATGACTGCAGGGAGCCATGCAGCAAGGTGACACACAGCAGAGTCCTGCCACCCAGCTGGATTTTTTGTCTCATTGAACTGGGAGAAAGGCAAGAAGTGAATGCAGTTACTCAGCCCTGTAAGCAGAAGGATGATTCAGTTTGTCATGGTCTGGGGAACAGGAAACACCTCTCCCAGGGTGCAGGAAGTGCGGTTGCCCTCCTACATCTGCGCAGAAAGGCCCTTCTTGCCTGTTTGTGTCTTGTGCTTTTGGTTTTTTTGATTTTTCTGCTGATCTCAGGAGATTGATGGGGTAGAAGCCAACAGCAGTCGCTTGCCCAGCTGAGTTCCTTCTGCTGAGGCCTGCTCTTGGCTTCTGTGCTTGCGCCTCCTCCCTAGATCTGCCCTCCCTCCTGCCCCCTCATTCTCCTGGGGCTTTGATCTGACCCCAGAGAAGAGAGAACCTCTTCCCCTAAATGCTGTGGAATTTGGAGATTTCGAGATTACTGCCAGAGGCTTTGCTTTGGCTGGTACCCTGCCCTTAAAGCTCCGGATGCTGGGCAAGGGCTGAGTGCCCTGTGGCTGCAGCCACAGAGGGGGACAGCCAGCTCTGCTCTGCCACTGCCCTCTAGGTGGGAGAGGCTCCAGCATTTTGGAGGACCCCTGGGGCTGGGGGCATAGCAGGGGGTGCCCAGGGCAGACAGCCCCCTCCTCCCATCCCCTGCCTGCCCTCTCTCACCCCCTGGAGCTCCACAGGATGTGGTGGGACATGCCAGGAAGTGATAGCAGGATGTGTTACCCCCAAACAGGGCTCTGCCAGCGTGCAGAGCCCTGGGAGGACAGGGATGGGGGGAGAGGCACTCCTACCTCATCTGGCACCATGACGAGAGGGTATCTGTCTTCAGACAGAAAGTTGAACAGACACCAGAGCTTGAAAGCATCTTGGTGGGATACAGTGCTATTCCCATTCTGGTCAGGTTTGTAGTTCTTCTTTGCTGTCAGGGTCCAGCAGAGCTCATCGAAGTTTTCTTTGACAAAAGCACCTTCTTCGACCTGAGGGTAGGAGTCAGGGCGTGAGCAGGGAGCATGGAGAGGGGTTCTGAGAGGGAAGTGCTAGAGGAAAGAAATCCTCACTCCTAAAATCTCCTGTCCCTGCCAATGAGAAGCACGGGGGAATTTGGAGCACCAGGAGGAGCCCTGTGGTGCGGCACATGCAGCACAGTGTGGTGCTCTTCAATCTCCCCAGTGCCTCCATGGCTTTGGGTTTCTTTTTATCCCATTCCACCATAAAGAGGAACTGGGGAGTGAAGGGAAGTGCTGACCTGAGGGCAGGAAGCAGTGGAGGCAAGAATGAACAGAGCTGGAGGAAAACCTTCAGGTGGGTAGCAAAAGCAAAACGCCTCTTTTACTAGGAAAACCCACTTCCCCTTCTCAGGCTGCTTCTGGGATTTTATTAACCATGACAAACCAGAAGAAGGGAGTTTAAAGATCATCTCCTGAAAAACCACATGGGAAACTGGAAGGATTTTGGCTGCTCTGTGATGGGGAGATTGGGCTGGGCTGACCTTGGGCAGCTCCTGCCCTGGGCAGAGGGAGCTGGGGAAGGTTCTGCCCTTGCATGCTGCAGACCAGATCCCCACAGCTGGCATCAGCATTGCTGGACCAGACTGGGCAGCTCCTGTCCAGCTCCAGGCAAGGCAAAGATGGGCACGGAGACCCATGGAGACTGGCAAACCAGGAGAGCCAGGGGAGCAAAGGGTTACTGCACCCAGCTCCAGCCCCCTTCTGTGAGCACACAGGGGAAGAAAGCTGTCATCCTTCTTCCTCTCCTTGCATGCCTGGAGGAAACAGCACCTACAGACAAACCTCTGGCTTGAATTACCAAAAAAAGAGAGAAAACTGCCCACCCCAACTCTACTCCTCATCTGGCACCTCATACTCCCTGTCCTCTTTGCCAAATAAGGTCACACCCCCAATTTGAACAGGGTTAGAGAGGAAAAAGGGGCTGAGTTCTCCCTCTGAGTCCTTCAGGAAACGTGGGCAAAGATACTGCTGCATCCAGAGCCTCCACGGAAAGGGCTGACTTCATCCTTACCAAGGAGACACTGAGAATCAAACATTTCTCACTCGTTTTGGCATTCACCTGAGCACTCCCCACCTCTCTGCACCCTTTCAACCCATCACAGCGTGTGATCTCCAAGAACTGCAGAACGTGGAGCTTCTGTGTGATGCAGGAGCAGCCAAGGCACCACCGTGTGCCCCCCAAGGCATAGCAGGCTGGGGGGGCGAGGGGCTCACCTTATCCAGGATGTACTTGTTGAGGTATGGCATGTAGCCCTGGCTGGACACTGGCCCGTCATCATCATCACGGAAATGCTCTTCCAGCGCCACGGGATCGTGGGGGATGCACAGCACTGTGTACAGGTTGTGAGACAGCACCTGGCCAAGCATGAGGGATGGTGAGAAGGTGAACAGCCTCCAGCCCTGCCCCAGCACATCCCGGGGGTGCCACCCCTGCACCCACTGTGTCCTGTGACCTCCCTGCAGCCACAACACTGCGGCAGGGTTTGGATTGGCAGAGGGACAGGGCATCATTCCCAAGCCATAGAGAATCATTTAGAAGCAGGTAAAAATTGAGGATTTTTCCACATTAGTTTCTTTTCTCCACACACGAGAAACTTCTCTTTTTAAAAAGGCTGTTTCAAACCTCTCAGAGCAAACAGGACTTGCTCTGATCTAGAAAAGCTGATAAGCCACCCCAAGCCATGCATTTGGCACAGTCACGGCTCAGTCTGGCAGCAGCCACTGTATGCCAGGGGGCACAGAAAGATGGAAACATGAAAATGTAGAAGATTTATAAGAAACTAAGAAAAAGGTTTGTCCAGAATGGAAGCAGTTAGTGGACATCTGGAGACACACCATCTACAGAAACACTCCACAAGTCTCACAACAGCCAGTTTTGTTCAACTCCTGCAAAACAAAATGTTGTTTGGAAGCTCCCAAATTTCCACATGCTAGAAAGCAAGGCTGTCCACGAGCACCACCAGTATTTTCTGTTTGTGATGCTGGGCTCTCCTTGCATTTACCCTCCAGAAGCAGGAGATGATTAAATGAGCCTCCCAGAGCAACACTGCCCCATTGCACCAGGATGTGCAGATGCAGCTTGCAAAGGGTTCAAGAGAGGGCCTGGAGGAGATGGTACAGCATCTGCAGTACTCCTCTGTGCAGGGCTGGAAATTTCCTCCCAGCAGGAGCAGAGCCGGAGGCCATGCTGGCTGCTGCAGCTGGGGATGGTTCTTGCTCAACCAGCTTTTCTTTCTCTTTTCCACCCTCCAGACCGATGGGATCAGCAGGACTCCACCCTGCACTCACAAACCAGGGCTGTAGCCCTGAGCACTGCTGCTACAGCTGCACCTTTCAGGGTTTGGTGCAGCCCTGGGGTCCGCACAGGGAAGGGTTGGGAACACCCTGGGCTTCCTCCAGGATGGCTAACACATCCATCAGGATGGACTGAAAGTTTGGGAACCACATTCCATTTCCTGTTTCCAAGTGGGCCCTCGATCTCATCCCTCACACCTCCTCTCACAGCACCCCTAGAAAGCCCTGTGAGTTCTCGCACATGTCCCTGGCTGTGATGGGCACCCCAAGCCCCTCTACCCATCTTGGCACACTGTGACTCGCAGCCCCTCCACTCACAGCCACTCACCAACAAACTGGGAGGAAGCCCCAGCTCAGCTGATGGTGGAGTGATTGGACACAGGAGAGGTGGGAAACCCTCCAGGCTCTGACAGAGAGACAGGAGGGGGGAAAATGACAGTGGGGAGAAGGGAAGGGATGCTCTGAGAGCAGTTTGTTGGTGCAACCTTTCCCCTGCGGCAGGCAGGGGCTGGCTGGGGGCGAGGGATCTGCCTGACTCCCCTGAGGAGCCTGGATCCCTCCGAGCACCAGCCTTGCTGCTGTTCTCCACCCTCTCCCACTTCTGTCAGACCCCCATCACCCCTGGACAGAGGTGCTGAAAAGCATCAGGACAGTGCTCAGTGGCTCCCACCACACTGAAGGGCCATATCCCACACCCCAGCCTGCATCTGCAGAGACAGGAGCAGCTCCCCCTGCTCAGTCGGGGAGGATGCAGTGGCACAGAGAGGACAAATGCTTTTCCAAGAGCACGGTTGGTGTGTGCCTGCTCTGGGAACAAAACTACCCAGCGTAGCTCAGTGCGTAGCACTCAACCGCAAGCTGCCCTTCCTTCCTGTGCACATACACACCTACACTCACTGCACTGTCTGCACACACTCCTGCCTGCAGAGAAGTGCCCCTGCAAGGAGCCCAGGGGCTCCCACGGCCGTGCCATCATGCTGGAAACCCTGACACGTTCAGCCCCAGCTCTCACCAGAACACTGCCCGTCTGCCAGCACAATCCCAACCCGGCTCTGGGGCTGGTTCCTTTCTGTAGGTGCAAACCCCATGAATACTGATGTTTCTCCCACCCTCGTTCAAGACCCTTCGTGCAGCAACATGTCTGGCTGAGAGAGCAGAGCACAGCCTGGCTCAGCAGCCCGGGAGGGGTTTTGGAGAGGGCTCTGCCACTGTGGCTTTAACATGTTACTGCTCAGACCTGCAAGGCCCCAGATTCCGTCTGCACTGAACAGACAAAAATGGCACTGCTGGCCTGTGTAGGTAAAGCTGTTGTGGAGACACCACCTCCAGCACCCCTGCAGCCCCTACACGAAGGTTTGCAGTCCCTGTCCCCCCTTGCACAAACTCTCTAGGAAATTGCCACAAAACGAGGGTCTCTGTGGCCTCAGCAGTGCCTCTGCTGATAAAGATCTGTCGAGAGAAGTGCTGCCCGTGTTCATGCTGGTGCTTTTGGGTCCGTGACACGTCTGGGCTGGGCTATGGATCCAAAGCATGGGTGCAGGGGATGCTGAGGGTGGCACAGCAGCCCCTCTCAGGGATTAGCAGGGGGAATTAAGCTCTGGCCTGCTTTGGGATTTTCCTTAATTCCTTCAGCTATTTCTACAGTTTTAGCAGGTAAGGGCATATGCTACGAGTTCCGGGGAGCAGCCCAAGGCTCTTGGCTGCAAAGGCAGTGGTCGAGAGGAGTTGCCTGACTCCTGCTACTTTTCCTTCAGATGCCTGCAAACAAACTTAATTTTGGGGCAAAACATGCCTACCCACCAAGCGCAGCACCTTTCCTGCAGTCTGTCCTGGAGAAGCCCTGTGAAACGGGGGGAATAACAGGAAAGAGGTTTCTTTGCAGCTCTTCACAACTGGCCTGTCGGACCGGCATGACCTCCATGTGCCTGGCATGTTCCTGCTCAGGTCTCTCCTCTCATCCCAGCCCCGATGCTGACCAGCATTTCCAACCCCGCTGCCAGCCAAGAGGACGCTCACACGGCAACAAAAACGAGGCCCACCACGTGTGTAAAGGAAAAATAAAAGA
>VXBX01010725.1:0-14522 GCA_013400415.1 Scytalopus superciliaris | reverse complement strand
GAAATCAAAACCATAACATATGGAAACCTCACAGGTAGCAACCCTGCCTACCTTTGAAAGTCTGGCTGCTGGGTTTTAGTGTGGTGGTTAGCTGGCTGACAGGTAACTGTGGAAAAGTCCTGCCATCAGTGACGCATAAGTATCGCTAAGTTGATTTTCCCCTTATATCAATGACTAAGATGTGCTGTCCCCCAGTCCAGTTTCTGGGAGGTCCTCCTCAAACCCTGTTTGCTCGGTGCCTTACAGCTAATACACAATGCTGAAATCTGAGATTAGCTGAGCCATGTCAGGGCAAGGAGATGGACATTTCCAAGAAGAAGATAACTAAGTATTCTGTACAGGTTTTGCAGTGTGGTAAAAATCCAGGTTAACGGAAACAGCCAAAAGTGAAGTCTGCATTATGTCAGATTCCTGAGTTATCAGCTTTTGATGCAGAAGATCCTGCTACCTATACTTTTGTGGTGATGCTGCTAAGTAGCATTTCCAGCCCTCTGGGCCATGACACCAAAGGATAGTGAAGATAAAAACAGACCACTGTTGACTTTGAGAAAAATGCTCTATTTATACAGGCAGATGTTGAGGTAACTGAAAACTTTAGGACTGCTTTAATGAAAGTTTACCAGTCCTCAGCCTTCAAAAACGCATACCCAGGCTTTCCTTCTTTCCTCGAAAATCACAGAGCTGGCTTTGAATGCCCCAGCTTTTTAGCAGAGGAGACCTTCTTCTAGAATGAATGAGGAACTCCAGGAGAAAAGCAAGGCCTGCCGTGGCCTGGCAGGGCAGAAGGGTTGGCCAAGCCCTGTCACTTCTCACATGGACATCTGGGTTCCTGATGTATGGGCTACTGGATTTAGGTCAAGTCTGGTTCCCATCTAGAGTGGTCCCCTGCTCATGCACAGCTCTCTGCCACCAATACAGCAGTCCATATGCGCTTCCCTTGGCTGGTGACACTCACTACTGGGTTTTCCAGCCTCTTCAGGCAATTAATGTAAAGAAACACCTGGGATTTCTAAACCAGCCAGGATTCTGCCTTACAAAGCCTGCCCAGGCTGCATGTCTCAGTTGAAAACGAGCAGCCAAACTAGTAAAGCTGGTTTCTTCTCGCTTTCTGTTGCAGCGAGACTCTCTGGAGTCTAGCATGGTGTGAACTCTGAGGTTTGCTTTGGTCAGGACATGCCTCTTGTGCATTCTTTGCTGTCTAATAAGGTTTGTTGCTTGCATTATGGCCTTTCCCCCAGCACTGTAGCAGACAGGCCTTCCTCTTCTATCTAGTGCCCATTTTAATGAACCTTGTTTGAATTTAGTACCTTTAAAATCTGCAACTCTGACATTTGAGAGAAATCAGGCAATAGGTCAAAAACTTACATGGAAGGAACAGTCAACATAGTGTGTTCGCATTAAAACTGCCTTTCACTTTAACACTAGGCCAAAATTAGGGGATCCATCAGGACTTCTTTCTCAAATCTTCCTTGTCCTGTCTCTGGGAAGAGAGTGTTCATCTTTTCTCTGCTTTACTATTGCTGAGCAATTGAACAGCAAAAAAGAGAAGTACTCTTTCATCTTAATAAGGTCTTAGTTCCTTCAGCAGGTCACTGCTCCTCTTCCATCCTGAACAGGTCCAGTGACTTGTGACTTGGCCCATCTACCTGCAGACAGCTCCCTGCTCAGAGCCAGCTGATCACTCGCAGCCGCTGCTATGTCCCTGGAGGAGCACCCTGATGTGACACCCTGGGTGGTGTTTCAGCTGCCAGAGTGCACACACAACTTCTGCAAACACCTCCTGGGCATCCAAACCCAGTATTGAGTTTAAACAGTGGAATGTAGTTGTAGGGAAGACAGCAATTAAAAATTCACATTCCCAAAACATTCATGCCATTGTGCTAGATCGACAGGACACAGCAGTGCATAGACATTCCTACCAGTCTTCTCACTGTTCTATCATGGACCAGATTCTCGACCCCACACTCACAGGGACCAGCACCTAAATCCATGGGTGAAATTGCAGTTTATGGTGCAAAATGCTCTTTGGGCAATTTGATGTGATAGGATTTGACTGCTTTATATGTCAGAGGATCATTCTGTAATTCATTAAACTGCTACTTTTAGCAGAGGAGCAAAAAGGCAGAGAACTTGCTGGCAAATGAATGATAACTTCTATCTCTTGCGTTTATTCAGTTCTTTGAGGTATAAATGTATTCTTGATAGCTAGAGAAATGAGTCATTCTGCATTAGTAAGCTTGATTGATATCTTCAGCAGGCCTTTATGAAGGGCTGTATAAGTGGATTTGGAAATAACCTACAGGGAAAAAAATATAATGTCATCTGGTTTATGTAATACATAAGTACTCAACTGTGTTTTTCTACTACTACGTAAGGAAATCATAATTGTGCAGATATGTGAAGATAAATTACTTCATCCATCCTAAACATCCCTTGTGTGACATTCATCACTGCCAAATTACTGTGACTTGTACCACATCTGAATTTTAATCATTGTATTGTTATGTTCCAATTTGATATCTCTCTTACTGTGACAAGATCAGATGTGTTTAATTATGGAACAGAATCCTGCTGAGGTTTACAGATAGTGCTTGCCTCAAGGATGTTGCATCTGAAATGTGTCTGCTCACCTGCTTCCATCGTCCATGCAACTTCCCATCCCCACACTGAAGGTAGTGGAGAAGAAAGGGCTCCTCAGCAGAGCTTAAGCAGTGGGGCCAAATAGACCAGGATTGTATATTGAGATATTCTGGAATAGCAAATGCTCTAGACTTGGACTAAGATGGGCAATACTGGACTCTGAAGTCTTGCCTATGATAATGCACTCGAATAACAAAGAAGACTCAGCTTAATAACTGGGCACACCGTCATAGCAATAGAGAAGGCATTTTAGTTCCTAACCTACCAGTGAGTGAAGGAAAACTTGTGCAGTAACTAGTGGGTTTCCTAGCACCTTCTCTGTTGCTCCCTCTCTTGATTCATAGCAGCTTTGAAGATCAGAGGATCATTTACTGTTGTTTTCTGTTCCTTGAGCAGCTTTCACTCCTTCACTCTTTGTCTGATCAAAACCCCCATGTTATTTACTTATTGACATAGGTCACCAGGAAAAACAAAAAAAAAAGGTGATTAAACCAATTAATTTCTGCCAGAACAAGCCTGCAGACTGTATCTCCAAGTGTGAGCCTTGGGCTTGGCAAAACAGAAGTTGTCTGTATTGAAAGAAGAGATCTGCCTTTCCCAGACTGTCCTGCACTCTCTGTTCCCCTTGGCAGTGAAGTCCTGCTTTCAGACAGTTTTTTTATAAATCCTTGAGGTACTCCCTAGAACAGGAGCACAGGCAGCAGGTGTTTGAAGAAACCTCCTGGAACTGCTGGAGACTCAGGTTACTGGAGGTCAAATCCTGCTGGAGACCTGTACACCACATCAAATCAAACTGGGTGTAGATCCCTAGTTGTGCTAAAAGTCTTATTCATATTCATCCTCTCTGTAGGATTGAATCTTATTTTTCAGGTCGTTACTTGTTTTGCAAGCTTTTATGCTATTCCTTGGATTGATCTGTGGATGAAAAGGGCAGGATGATGGTGGTTTGGATCAGATCCCACTGTCCTATGGGCCTGTGCTGTTTTCTCCTCTACTCGCTGCTCTTTGAGTGCTTAGAGTGTGCAGATGGCAATACCTGGTGGATTTATTCCTGTTTCTTTCTGCTGTGAAGAAAGCTGAGTGCTTGCTTGAAAGCAAAATCTCATATATTGTTGAAGGCTGTGCTCCCTTTATCCTTAGCATAGGTTAAAGTTGTTCTTTAACTGTTACTAACTGTTTATTCTGCCAGAGGACTTACTGGAAGAGCACTGAAAGTTTAGACCTGTCTGGGCTGTGTGAGGCCAGAGCAAATACCTACTTTTGTGCTTTGTCCTGTGAAGCTGAGATGCAATAAAACCTGATATTGATACTGACTTTCTTTAGAAAGTCTTTGAGGTCTCCTTGTGAAAAGCAGCAAACAGAAGCCAGGTGCCTTTCTATGAGTCTTTTCTTCTTTCCTTCCTCCACAATAGTAATTTAGCAGTTCCCTGTCAGGTTCACTCACAGCCTGCAGTAACTTGTGCTCTTTAGTTCTTATTCCACCTGTGATTGTCTTAGTTCAACATTTTGCTTAGTTCTGTGTGGTTTTTCTGGGATATGCAACTGTTTTCTGTGACCTAAATGTATTTTTAAGAGAGAGCTTTCTGATGGTGAACTGGGGGCAACTCACTGAGAGCACCCTTGTAGAGAAGCACTTGGGGTGGATGAAAAGCTGGACATGAGCCAACAGCGTGCAGATGCAGCCCAGAAAGCCAACTATGTCCTGGGCTGCATCCAAAGAGGAGGGGCAGCAGATCGAGGGGTGTCATTCTTCCCCAAACCTTTACAAGAGGTAGATTGTATACTTTTGTTGTGGTTTTGTTAATCTCAGTTAGTAATTTCAGAATTTTAATTTTCTGTAAATCTGTGATAGCTGTTATTTGGTTGCTGTGATTTTTTCAATCTATTTTAGTACTTACCTTGCACAGCACTTGTGCACAAGTACACAAATACATGATTACAGCCAGCTGGGCCTTCATACAGCCTGGCCCTTTTGCAGTCTTTGGCTGTTTCCAGAGAACATGTCTAGGGACTGTTGGTTACAGAAGCACATTTTCCCTTTCTCATCCTCCCCTTCTGTGTGGAGAAACACGTAGTGCAGTAAATCATATAGTAACATGGAAATTAGAACTTCATGTGAAATTGTATTTTAAATGGTGCTGCACTTGATTCACTTATGTTTAAAACAAAAAGCATAGGGCAAGGGAAAATCTGTTAGTTAAAGTATTAAAATCTGCCAGGGACACATTTCCTTTCACTTCCAAAATGCCTGTCCAGTCAAAGACAATTGGAAATGGAAAGATGTCGTCCGTGACCTTAGGGTCTCACTTTGAACTACCTTAATTTCTTGCTACCTCTGCTTGTGGAAAGGTTTTCCCAGCATATTAAGTGCATTGAATTGGTTTCCCAGGACACTAAATGCCTCTTTAAAATGTAGACTGACCACTGCCATTTAGGTGCATTTTAGTTTGACTAAGATGATCTCCAGTAGCTGGAATCTCTAAGCCGGCTGACTATTTTCCTGATACAGTTATGTCCTGTCCCCCTTCCCCAGCACAATACATCTTGTTTGAAAAAAACTAGCAACAGTGAGAGCTATGCCAGAAGAGGATGTGTCTTGATAGCAGGCTTTACCTAGCTTTGAGCTAACTCTCCTCTTTTACCCACCCAGATATACAGGCTCAGAAGTATGAATTTGAGAATCAGGTTTTCAAGAATAGAGTTCTCTGTGGTTGTATCTGAGGCAGCAGGCTCTTAGCCAGATAACCAGCTCAGCTTAGTGCTCACAGTTCTCTCTTCCACACTCTGGGAAAGGGCTGACAAATTTCACCCAAAGTGGCAGCTCAGCATGAAGAGTCCATCTAGGATCCATGCCTGGAAGGACAAAGAGGGGGAAGTGACATGGAAAAGGCTTTGCTCTGTGACTGCGTGTGTTTGGGACTGTTTGACCCTGAGGCCAGTTACCTGAAAGGTGGAAGATATCAGAGGTTGCCAGATTGCACAAGTACTCCCTAAAGTAATAAAACATCAAAGGAAAAAAAAAAGAGATTGAGATGTGCAGGTTTTTATTTCATGCTGTATATTCTTGTCTTGCCCTTGCCTTGAGCCATGCTATCCTTTGGAATACAAGGTTGGTCAAAGCCAAGAGCCATCTTGCCCAGCACTATGTCTCCCATTGGGCTTCTCAGGGAAGTGAAACGGAGCCAATGTACATATCCCGGAGCATCCTCCCAGAGCCAGAAGTGGAAGAGATCTCCTAAAGGGAAGACATCATCATGTTCACTGGTGAACTCATCATAGAATCTTGGAATGGTTTGAGTTGGAAGGGACCTTTAAGATCATGTAGTTCTTCCTTGAACCCATCTCTTCCCTATGCTTATTGGCTTTTGTGTTTTTAACTGGCCATCCCTCTCATATAGGTACACAGTCATGCCAGTTTTTAAATGAAGAAGTTTGTGCTATCAGATCAATTTATTGTATGCCTCACTTTCTCACACTGTGAGACAGTGAATTATTCTTTAATCACCTTGGGCATAACAACCTTTCCCAAAATCCCACACTGAGCTACTGTTTCTTGTAGTTGGGCAGTTCTCATCTGTTCTGTTTTCCACACCTTAGATCATCATTGACACTTTCTCTGTGTTTCTTCCAACTGAATTCGAACCCATTTGGTAGCCTTGGAATGGTTTGATCATGAAGTACTTGGCAGCTGGATATGTGCTGAATTTGTGCTTTGGAGTAATGAGATGGGCCCCTTCCCCCTCTTCTCTCCCCCTCCCCTGATTACCTCTCTCCTCTCAGCATCTTTGAAAGCCTTGACCCTTTTGGGAAACAGCCATGAAGACTCCAGCATCTCCTTCCCGACTGGTAATAGCTCATTTAGAGCCTTGTCATTCTCCATTCAGAACTTAAATTATTTTCCCCTTGTATGCATTAATTTCCATTTATTGACTTTGTTTTTCACCTGCCATGTTATTGCTCAGTCACCAGGCATTACAAGATGTTTAGGTGGAAATTGAGCTTATGAATCCTTGGATTTAAGCAGCTGTTTTCTCATCACCCAGCAAACTGAATAGCTTTATAAAGCAATGTTCCTAAAGCCTTCTGTGCCACGTGCTCTCTAGAAATGTCTGCACTTTATTGTGCTGGGTGCTGCAGAGAGAGCATGAGAGTGCTGAAACTCTGAAAGGATCAAAAGCCAAATATGAAGACCCTGCAGATACAGTGCAGCAAGTTAAATTAGACCGCAAACATAACCACAGCCTCAGAACATGGCAAGGGAATGGGTAACTCCATTAGTTTCTGGGGACTTTTGGAGCATTGATTTGAGGCTCTGATTTGAGCTGCTTTTGAATTCACGTGACATCTCTCACACTGGTGGCCCTGCAGGGGTGTGAGGCAGACCCAGTGAGGCTCAGCCCCACAGAGTGGGTGTCGTGTTCCTTCAGTGTCACCAAGCAACAAGAACCATCAGTGGGATGGTGCTGGCCATGATGCTGTTTTTGACCCAGTGACCCACTCTGCAGAATCATTTGTGACGTACATGCTTCTGCAGGAGCTCTAGCTTTTGGTTTTGGTCTTGATCTGGCAGCTGGATTTTAAGAACAATATTTCCAAACTGCAGAATTCAGTCTGCGCCATGTAATACTGAGTAGCTGAATAATCTGTTGTGTTTTCCTTGGGTCTGGTAAGCCTGGGAAGAAGTTTGATGCTTCTACCTTTACCATGGGCTCTTCCTTTGCAGCCTGAAGAGACCAGCTTAGAAAGAGCTTTGTTAAAAATAATACTGTCTGGCATTTTCAAGGCTGAAGCTTTGTGGATACTCAGTATTGACTTACTTTAAAAGCCTTAAAACTCTTGAAATGCATTTTCTCCTTTGCTTATGCATATAAGGAATGTTATCCACAAAGACAAAATTGGCATGAGAGCAGCTTGCTTTTACTTCATTAGCAAAGGAAGAAAATGAAGCTTCCTTTCAGTCCCTCTGAGTGTTGTAGATTTGGTTAACTACAAAGTTTATGGAAAGCTAGCTACAGGCCCATCTACAACACTGTTTTGCATATCATGTGAGCTAGAATATGGAGAAATACTGCTTTTCTTGTTCATCACTGCATTGGATAGTACCAATGTTGAGTAGGACCCAGAAGGAGAGCCTGGGAAAATGAGAGCAGTCAAGGTGTTCTCTTTCTGTGCTTAAAGGAAAGTCAATGAAACTATTTTTTAAAATTTTTTATTCAGGCTCTTAAATTGTTAATGTTATTTAAATTTGGGGGTGACATGCAGCCTCACAGACAGCATTCTCCCTCAGATGGAGTTATAATGTGGAGTTCTGGACCTGCTTGCAAATGGAAGGTCTTTGAAAATGATGAAGGCTGAAATGTGCTTCTCCTGTTGCTCTGTTCTGATGGAGTATGGCTTACTCATTCTCCTCCCTCCTCTCTAATCCCCTCCCACACATGTTCTCAATTACTGCTGGCATTGAAGAACATTTCTTGTGCTTCTAACCTTCTATATTGAGCACTGGAAATATATTTTAGTAATTTGTGGGACAACTATTATGTCCCATGCTGGGAAATTTTTGTCTATGGTTCCTGCAGGGAAACAAGTTCATCAGTTCCAGTCCACAACAGATTTTCTGTTTCTTCCTCCTTCTTTTATATCTTGGAGCAATATCGTAAGAACCTCTTGCCCTCGGTGCATTGAGCCTGCGTTGCTCCCATCTTTAAAATAAAAAGCATATGCTTTGCAGTCTGTATTTTTCAGTGCTGTCCATAAAATAATGACTGGTTTTTGGCTGAACAGAGTAATAATGACTATGATCCCCAAATATTTGGATTTGGATGTACAGCAACATTGCATTTACAAAAACTGAGTTGTATTTTATTGTTGGTAGGATTTCAAAGTCAGTATTTTGTAGCAGAGGAGTGATATGATAGTACCTCATTTGGAAGGGAAAAGAACAGGACTTTCTCAACATTTGCATCGTCCTCATAGGATAATCCTTCAGAATCCAGTTGGTAACCTGTATTCACAAGCCTTTATTGTACATTAAATCATCCTTTGTTTTCATCTGTAAACTTTAGGTCCCACACCCACATCTGTAATGTGTTTCTTGGTTCAGATTTTGATTTGTAGAAGAGAATTTGTGGTTAAGAAAAATTCTGTGTTGTACTTTACCTCTGTCTTGTGCTGACAACCAGATCAATTCTGACAGCGATCAAAGGATACCATTACTGCTGTACAGAGAAAGTTTTTAAAACATAGTTACCTTCTGCTTAAATAAATTATGGAGTTTTTCAAATGTAAAGAATTACTTTAGCATCTCACGTGTGACTAAGTTGTCTCTCAATAGTTGGGCTTCCAAGAGTGCTGGCAGGCTGGGATAGCAAAGAGAGGAGAGGAAAAGGTGTGTCTGGATCAATTAGTTAATTGTTAGATAATAAATTAATCCTACTTCAATGCACAGAAACTAAACTTCCTTTTCACTTACTGCTCCAACTTCCCCTTCAGAGATTTGATCATAGCATTCTCTCCCAAAGCAAAGAGCTCTCACCATTTTGATGTAAATGCTCATTGACCCTCTATGGAGGTTTGAAAAATTGATTTTTTGACATTAACAATGATAAAACTGTGAACAATATTCTTAAAGATGCTTTGCAGGGGACATCAAACCAAAAGGAACAAATTAAAGGACTTTAAAAAGTACCGTGTGCTTTTGCCATTATCCTCTGAGAAGGAAACCAGTACAGGCAGCACTACAAAGTGCATCACACAGTAGTTTCATGCAAACTATTGTATGATTTTTGATGAAGCTTGGGAATTCAGAGTTTTTTGCTATGGCTCTGTTGCTTTGTTTCTGGTATGTTTCTTTAAAAAAATAGCTGGAGGAACAACAGCAATAAAACATGAGCAAAGTGATGCCTGACATGCTCATTTAGTTCCCATTAGCAAATTAAATGCAAATTTGATGAGGTTTGGTTTGGTTTTATGTCCCCGTGCTTCTCAGCAGGGGTGGTTTAGATCTGTATCACAAATGGAAGCAGTCATAGCTGACACATAGGACCAGTATGGAGCAAGGTGTTGGGTCTGAGTCTCTGAAGCCAGTAACATAACTCTGGCAGTTTTGGTGGGAGGTGGTTTTTGTTGGCAGTTGGTTGGGTCTTTTTTAAAGTGGATAAGAGTCTTGTCTCATTTTCCTATTTGTAAATCCAAAGACATTGCAGTCTAAATTCGCAGACTGAAACAATTTGTGGTATTATTTATGGGTTTGCCTAAAAGGAAGAGAGCTTTCCTGGCTGCCCTGTAGGCTTGGGTCAATAGGAATGGCCACAACCTCCCCTGCTCACCTCCATGCACAGGGCAGTCTGCCTGCAGCCTTCAGGACTGGGTCCTGTAACCCAGTAGGTATGTTACTGCCTGCCTTCATGCTGAGACAAAGCTGCTCCCATCCCACCAGGCATGGAGGCTTGGGAATGGAACCAGTTGCAGGGTGCTTTCACTTGGGAACCAGGATCTGGCTTAGCGATGACAGCCTGTTCTGAGTGTTCTCATGTAGCTGGCTGTAATGACTGGAGGAATGTGTTATCTAAGGTTGCTTTATCTTTTGGATATTTCTCTTACTTGCTACTCTCCTGTCTCTTGGGTCTCAGGGCTGTGACACAATTCACACTGTGAGGGTCTTAGTTCCCTCTCACAATTGTTCCTAATAAAACTTCTTAGAAAGACAGAAGAGTGAAAAAGCTGCTTAAATATAGGTGTTTGTTTCACAGAGGAGAATGTGCAGAGAGGCCCTGTGGACACTTTCCTATTCTCCCCCAAATGCTCTGGGCTGAGAGGAGCTGTCCTTGTCCTTCTTGCATGTTAATGGTTATTACGGTTCCCACTAAAGGTTTTATATCGATCAGCATATACAGGCAGCACCTCAGCACTGTGTAGGATGGCCATGGTTGGTCTATATTCAAGGTTCTCAGTATCACTGATCCTGGCAATGCCACACTGCTTTGGCTCCTGGGGAGATCTGTATGCTGCTGCCATGACATGTGGGTCTGGCATTTTCTCTTCTGCTGGGGCTCACCTTCTGCCTTAGCTTGACTTTGATTCACTTAATATAATGCCAAGCCTCCATGTATTTCACTTCGACATGAAGAGTGACAAGCGATTGTTTTTTACCAGTCTCCTGGCTTTGTGGAGCTGCACAACACGCTGGTAGTCCTCTGTGACTGCACCACCCTGGCAGGGGCTGTAGAAATGTGCCCAGGGTCCATGGTGAAGAGCTGAATGCAGAGTGAGACAGTCCTAACTGGCATATTGTGTGATACAGAGACTCACTACTGCTCTTCTTTTGGACAATAGAGTTAAAGGCAGATTTCTATGAAGAAAAAAACACTCTGGTTTTGCCCTTTGCCTATGTTGCATTTAGTGAAGCTAGTGTTGGTTTTAATGGAAGTCAGAACAATTGGGAAGAGAGCTGTTGCCCTGTCAGTGTTTCCTTAGAGCTGCGTAAGGCCACCTAAATCAGTAGAAATTTATGAACCATTTGGAAAAAGGGTCAATGCAGGATGAATGCTGACTTGGGAAGGGTTGGGTATCTGAGCTGGTCCCACACCTTGTGACTCTCACAGTGTGTGCTCGGTGTGCATGGCATTGCGCCACACAGCACTCCTTAGCCCAGAGGGCTCTCCGGAAATGTCGGCTCCTGACTCAGGAAGGCCTGTTTCTTCAGGGCAGATAGCAAGCCTTTTAAAGCTGTTTTTTATGCAAAGGGATAGAGCTGTGCTCAGTTTGCTTGAGCTCTGTCGAACCAGAGCTACAAAATGACTTTTGCCATAATAACCAATACTGACTCCAGACAGGTGCCCAGTGCTCATCATCCAGATGCCCCACAGTGCTCAGTGTACACCTGGATGTTCCTGAGGTGAAGAGTAGGTGTCCCAGCCCTCCAAAGTTACTGACTGCAATGGTAGCCGTGCATCCAGTTGCCACCACCTTGTGCCATGCACCGAGAAGTCCAAAGGTGCAAGGGTAGCTGTGGCTTTCACTTAGCCTGCTACCTGCCCTTACCAGAGCAGCCTGGGTTTTGACTTCTAGACAGGTAGGCAAAATCAGATAATAATTATTCCTGCAGAACTTGAAGTTGTCAAATTTGTGTTGTAGGAAAAACAGAAAATTATTTGAAGTGAGAAGGGGGACCTTTTATTGACTTCATGACTGTTTCCCTACAAACAAGCATGCTAATATTTTCCACACAGTCAGGGGACAAAGATGTGTAGTCCATTCCATCCATGTTAACTCATATGCTGATGAATTTGTTTTCAGAATTACTGTGTGATGACAGGAAGGAAAACTAGTATATCACAGGCAATATTAAACAACAGTTCTTAAAGTCTGAGAGAATAACAGAAGATGAATGACTTGGTAGTTCTCCTCCATTTCCTGTCCCCAATACTCAGTGCTTTCAAGCACAAATGCAGCTAGTTTTGTCAACAGTCTGACACCTGTATTTTTTGGCCATGATCAATCTAGAAAGTTCAAATACGTTTGGGGAAAATAACACCTAACTGAATGTGTTTATTTTCTCTCATTTCTCCCTTCTCCAGCCTTCTCTCCTGCCTTACTGTGTTCCCTATGACAGAAACGAGTTACCCAAGATGGGAACAAGCCAGCACTAACTGTGTAACTCATGTATGGCTGCAGAAGGGGCAGGTGGGGTCTTGCCGTGGCTCGTCTAAGACTCACCTAGTGCTGCAGGGCATGTGTGAATGAGGTGCTCATGGCAGTCACCCCTGCTGAGGAACACAGTGAAGTCCCAAAAGCCTGAGAAGAGACTGTGGGAGTGGAAGCATGAGCATATACCTGTCTTAAATGATGGTTTGTTCTAATGATTTTTTGCCTTTAAGATTAGTGGAGATCTTACTCCTGTCTGCACATCTGAATTGTCACTGCTGGATTCTTTGGTTTTTGCTACACCAAGATAAACAAACATTTCCCAAGCAGAAGACATTAACCAGTGAAGATTCTTTATGGAGTTAAATTCGGAGGAGCTCATTTATGTTAAAATGGAATAGTGCCTTCTTCAAAATGTTGGTTGCTGGCATGCATTCTTTCAATTAAAACAAATAGGAAATGGTTCAGTTTGAAACTACAAGAAATTATGAATGAGGAGTAGAAGTAACGTAATTCCCTTTTACTTTTTGGGTTTTTTTTAGTTTCTTCAGGAAAATTTGACTTATATTGCTGTAAATGATAGTTTTTTAGACCAAGAGCTGACTGTCTCTGAGCACCATATAAGCTTAAAGATGCCTTGTATCTGCCAAATCCTTATGAGCATTAGTATTTTAGTACCACTAAATAACTAAATATCCAGTAAGAATGCTAAAACCTGTGCCTGTGTGAAGTGCAAAGTGGGGGCAGGTCTGCTGCAGCCTCCCATCCTTGTGCTTTGGACTCTTGAGCACCCTTTGAGGAATGCTCGTGGAGTCCCAAAGTGCAAGTGAGCCATTTGGAGGTAGCTGGGTGACTTTGCTCAGTGTGTGTATGGAAGGACTTCTGCCAAGCTCCTGGCACTTTCATCATCTGGGCACCAACCAGAACAATAAAGTGCAGATCCAGGTTTTTGGTTCAGCCCCATTCACTACTAGAGGTGGTGAGTGGTGATGTTCCAAGTAAAAACTGCACAGCAGAGCTCACTGTATAAATAATTTGTGACCTGGGAAGAAAAATCTGTTCCAAGAATAACTTATAATTACATGAGGTCGGTAAGTTATTCTACAGATTCATGACCAGGACAAGTCTTGGTAATAGAAGATATATTAACTTTAGTATATCCACACCTAGAGTGATTCATTTGTGTATTGTTCTCATGGAGTTCACAAAAAAGATTCTCTGTATTTAACTCCTTCAGTAGACAAATAACAGAGGAGCATAGTAATACTCACATGGTTATAAGCTGCATTTGTGCCCCTCTGCTGAGCACCACAGGGTCTGTGCTGTTGGCAGTTGGGAAACCAGCTGTTGGGATGGGAAACCAACATCATTCACACTCATCAGGTGAAGTGGCTTAGGGAGGGAGCTGCACTTGGGTAGACTTGAATCTCTTCATCTCCCTTATAGTTTCCTTGAGTAAGCTGAGCTTTCCACTCCATTCCAGCATGTAATATGCCTTAGTTTCTTCATATAGTGAATTTTCTTCCTACCACTTCAGTGTAGTTTTAGCCTGTCTCTTCATATTTGGCAAGAATTTATTTCTACACATAAGTAGAGATAAAACAGATTTTCTTACAAAACACTCCTAAATATGATGGTCGAAGTCTGTTGAAGGGGAGAAAGTAAACCAGCCAGCTTGCTTGTTTCCTTCTAATTGGTTCCTCGGAAGTATTAAAAAATGCTGTTATGATAAATGAAAGAAAGATATATTTTATCATCCCAGGTAGGTTTTAGAAAGGAATACTGCAAATGCTGTGCTTTGACTACTAAAAGCATTATGACTTGGGCTTTGCTAGTCATACAAAATAGACTCCAAGTGTCTCTTTCTGGAGCTAAAAAAATACCTCCTGTGGTTATATTGCAGGATAACTCTTGAATATTGTAGCTTTGTTGAATCTGCAGCCTGGGAAGTCTGAACTGACCAAATCTGACTACAGAAAAATAGAAATTATATCTGAATTACTCATTGGTGTTGTTTCAAGCTACTGCTAATCTTTTATTTGCAGCAGTAGTTTTATTTGCATGGGCTCTCACATAGTGCAGGCTATGTGAACTGTCCTGAGGAAGACTTGCACCACAGTTTGATACTGGCCTGTATGGTAGATGCACAGCTGACGCTTTTTTGAATAATCCTTATTTTTGCCATGTGTCCTGGCTTTATCAGTGAGCTGTATTAAAGATCCTTCTCCACGGACACCCCC
>VXBX01010688.1:0-11049 GCA_013400415.1 Scytalopus superciliaris | reverse complement strand
GGGGGTGTCTGTGGAGAAGAGAATTAGATCAATAATATAATAAAATAATTTCCATACTAATAAATCGTGTTGGTTAGGAGACTAAGTGAAGAATGAAAATTACATATCTGTATGAAAGATGATGCCTATTCCTCCTTTCTGTTCAAAGGTTAAAAATCTTCATCTGATTTCAAAAGCTCTACCTTTTAGGATGGCTGCTTTCAGGAACTGCTAATGGTCTATAGAGCCTTTCTGCAGAACATTAGCACTATCCATTGACCTCTTCATTAGCAGACATAAAATTATTTGGAATTCCAGTTCCTGCTGTGAAGTTGTCCACATTACAATGTTCATGTCTGTGGCAATCTTAGCAGCCAGATCAGGTACTAAATGGGCCATAAAATATACTAACATATCTTAGATAGGCCTTTCACAAAAAAACAGAGACGAAAAAAAGAAGCCAAGGCACTTCCAATATTATTTATGATGAAACAATGAAGTTTTGCCAATCCTGTGTTGTTCCAAAGCCTTTACTACACATAAACATTTTGGGTTGAATTGTACTATTAAAAATTTTTACCAGCAATATGAAATATAGTCTATGGCAACTAATGAAATAAAACCTTCCTATTAAAACCTGGGAAAATGGCATGGTCTCAATCATTTACATTTAAAAAATCCTAATGTGTTTTAGAAAAATGTGGTTTTGGAGTAAAACGTCTTGCCATGCTTAGACTCCTTAATTACATATTGTGGTTAATGTGTTCAAGAAATACTTTTATCCCTTAATTCTTTATGCTTTTACTTGGTCTAGTATTTATATTCCTGGGTGGGGTTTTTTTTTTGGGATTGGTTTTACTGAGGTCAATATTACCTCAATACCTCCTACCTCTGGAGTTACCTTTTTTTTTTAGCATTACAAAATCTGTATCAGATACAATTTTAGAAAAGAGAATTGTTATTCATTCTAATAATTTCTAAAAATACATGACAGAGATAAAAACATGACAGAGATATAACCATTAAAACAGAAGTTAGAATTTTTTCATGAGTTTAATTACTTCATACAAGGCAAATTGCTTCCAAATAAGAAAAATTTTACAATTACATTTCAGAATTAATGAAGCACACAAAGTAGTTGTTGTCATTAAAAGTACTTGGCACCTTTTGGAAGCAGAGAAACAGAAGTTATAATGTCCAATTATTGAAATTCTACAAGAAAAAATATTCTGTAATTTATTCCTATTTTGCGTGCCTACATGAGATCTAGCAGATGCTCAAAATGACAAGAAAGAAGCTCTTTAACCTACAATGCTCATAGTTAATTAAACATTTTTGACAGAACCTCAAAGAGAAATGGAGTTATGAAGTAGTAAAATTTATTCACTGAATAGATCAGAATGGCTTTTCCTGACAATTTCTGGCATGGTCAACAATCTTCATTTCTGAAAGAGAGATACACTGAAACAACCCCTGTTGTTATTTGAGTATAGTAAGGAATTTAAGGCTTCCAAGAATACTTTCAAGGCCATCAGTTTTAATCTCTAGGATATCACAATTGTGAGAAAATTCTATGAGTGGCTAACAATTTTTGTAAAAATATCTTTATTCCCTCAGAAGTGACAGCTGTACAAATGGGGCTACAGCAACCTTATATATATTTTAGAGGTGGCCATCTTTCTCTAGTGCTTAACTCAGAAGAAATGAGCTGTAATTCATAATTTTATTAGTTATAATAGACATTTTACTGTGGAAGCTAAGCTGGAAGGATAGCTTATAGTCAAGGCATTAGACTAATAAAGATGGAATGTGTTCCAACAAATTAGCATAATTTGTTACTCGTTTTCATTAGATAGTTTTTGGCCAGAGGCAGCTAACATCATCTTGTACTTCATAAAAATATTTAGAATCAGGTAAGAAAATATACCTGTTTCTCATTATTCAGGTGTTTCCTAGCCCACCAGTTTTTCTAGAGTCTCCTTCCTCATATTCATGTAGCACTTATCAAAATATAGCCATGACATTGCTTGGTTCTCTTAGATGCTGTTGTGATAATGAAAATACATCTGTAGACCTAGAAATGAAGTTGATAATATGTTCTCCGAAGCCTACAATTTCTGTATTTTTCTCTTTTCCTTTGTTTTTCTTTAATTGTTGTTTTGTAGCATATTTTGCATTTTGATTGCCATATCAAAAATGCATAGTTCCTGTATTAAATCTGATAATTAATTTATTGGAGAAATAAAACTGCTGAAATGAATGAGAATATTCAGTGTGGATAAACCTGCCAGAGCCTTCATTAAAAAAGGAATACTAGTGTTAAGAGCAGTGAAAATTTACCAATAACTATTAGCTGTAGAAGGTGTTAAAAATACATGGCAGTTGTTGAAAAAGTCATATAATTGTTTGCCACAGGTAATACTGCTAAAAATTACAATTAAAAAAAATATTAATCACAGAGAAAAAAAACATAATTACTTAATGAATGGCACAGTGGATCACATGATGGCAAATTTATCTGCACAGGCATAGAGAGGAGTGAATCTCTCAACATAACCTGCCAAAATTAGTTCATTTGCACTCACCTAATGTCCAAGTTTGATTCAGACATCCCCTGTTTAAAGTCAAGTGTTTGGGCTAAAGAGATCATAAATAGTCTGGGTTACTTCACTCACTCAGCATACAGATAAATGGATCCCCTACAGCAACACATGCACTGGAAGTTAAGAATGGACAGATCTTTTTGGTTTTGGTTACAAGGCTTTTCAAGAACCTAGAAAGCTGGTATTACAGCCTCTTCATCATTCAACACCATTCTTTAAAAAAGGACAGATATAATATTGTTTTAAGAGAGACAAACTAAAAGACATTAGAAAAAAAGAAGTTATGATTTGATAAAACTTCATATGTATTCTCCTCATTCTGAGCTCAGCTCTAATGCTGCCCTGGGTAAAGAATGTCCCTGTTGTGAGCAGGAATTAAGCTTAAACATTACGGTCCCACCAGTCTGAAAATTTAGGAGTGCAAGAATTACACTGGTCTAGAGACCAATCAAATCTCAAATAGTGAAATGCAAATATTATACTAGTGACTAAATATTCTGCTAAAGTTCATAAAAAATCCCAGAGCTCAAATATATTTGCAGTAACTAGTGGAGCAGTCCTGAGAAACAAACGTATACAAATTTCCATCTGTTCAGAGAGATAGAATAAATGGCTACAGTCAGCAAATACATCTTGTGATGAATACTTCAATCAGCTAAGAATAATAACACAGCTTCAAATGTCTCATAATCTTTTCTACAGGCTTCTCTCTCAAAAAGATGTGAACTCTCACATGATCTGAGACTTCTAAGACCAGGCTGGCTTTATTTGGGTATATGCATCTGAATGTAACTGAGTAATTACACAACCGTGTACACAAAAGATGGTCCAAATTATGTAAAGTAGTTTTTAAAAGATATGGAGGTATTTCAGGAAGTGGAGTATAAAAATGGTAAACCACTGCAAAGCAAATTTACTTGACTTCTATTTGACACCAGAGTCATTATAAGGAAGAATTTTTGTACAGGATCTTTACTGCAAGATGAAATAATTAAAAAGTAAAGACATCTGAACTGGTGCTCTATATATTGCCTTTGAAGGCTGAGCATAACTGCAAAGTACATTTAAAGTCATACAAGGTACAAAATTCTAAGAATCTCTGAGCACAAAAAAAATGTACTTACACAATGTTGTCCATGTGAAAAAGCTTTTTTTAACTGACCTGTAAGATTATATTGCTACAGAGTAATGTCTCATCACTTTTATCCCTTAGGCAAAATAGAAATAGTGTGATAGTAACTAACACTCTTTTGAAGTAGTTTTGGTGAGTGAATAAAGTCCTGTTTTCACTACCTTATATAACTTCCTGGTGGCTGTCAGTATGTGTGAAGCTATTATTGCTTCATTACATTACTGGCTTGACATATGCTTTAAAACTACTGTGAACAGACACAAAGCAGAAAGGAGGGCACATGTAAGTAGCAAGATTCACTTGTAATTGTATTTTATGGAGAGAATCGTTATACCTCTGTGTGATAACACTAAGCTGCTTTGTGACATTTCAAATCCATGGCTCTTGTTTTGTTATTTGAAGCAAGTGTTGAGAATCTCCCTGTGCTAAGAACCACAAAGTATTCACATCCAGCTGTTTGAAAGAGAGTGTAAATATTCATACAGATAGATACTTTGAATGCTCCTAAAACTTTGGCAGACTTAACACCAGCACCTTCTCTCTATGTTTATATTAAGATTTTTTATTTTATTTTCAAAAAAAAACTTATCCGGATTGAGGAATCTCAGACTTCCTTTTTAAAGATTTTTGTTTTGCCCAGTGAGAACTGGTAATTTAGGGTGAAATTCATATAATCTAATTGGTTAAATTAGGCATCTGGTGTGATTTAGCCCTTTGGTATTACAGGACTGGTTAGTGCTCTAGAACCTACAGCTAAGTCTTCAGGGTCTTTCCCTGTCAAAAGCACCTGCAGAGAGAGGTTTATTCTTGGTGTCTCAGACCGTGGTGCAGATACAGTGAATCATCACTGCAGGCATCTGTTTCTTGTCAGACTGGGGAGAAAATGAGAGAGAGAACTGTGGCCTGACATTTATCTGTTAGATGGCCAGAGGTACATGAAATAAAACCCACCCTGATCATGCAAGTATTGCCCTGATTGTGGATCCCTTTGGTGATGTCACTGCTGAATTGCTTTCCTCCAGATGAATGTGCTCAATGTTTTTTCTTTAATCCCTTCCCCCCCCACAAATGAAATGAAAATTCAAATGCAGCTGTGCTAAAGACAAAGAACAATAGTGCTCTGGAAAGCTGTTTTTTCCACCTACATAAAAATCTAACTGGGATTGTATTATTAAAATGAATGGAGTAAAAGATGGGAGATTTTAGGAAATTCTAACTTTCCCCCCTTAATTATTGCTTTGTTGGTGTGATCTTTTCCAGGAATTAAATATGGAACACCTCTCTAAACAGATACTATAGGACCAGCTATTGGTCATATTGTTTTAAGTAATAGCTATTCAAACTAGCAATTTCTTTTTGCTAGCAAAGAATTATGTAAGTGTGTGTCACAGACCTTATGCCCATTACAAGAATTATATTTGACACCACCATGAAACATGCCCATTTCCAGGAGAGGCCCCATGTAGTTTCTTCATAAAATTTTCCTTTTTTCTCTAATTTATTATTAACTTATATTACGTCTTTTTGTTTGTTTGTTTGTTTAGAGTGCAAATAGTCATTTAGATATAGGAGTTTAAATATGAGTAAACATTTTTTTCTTACTTCAATGACCTGTTGCTTGCTTGACTTACTACATTTATCTCACTTATTGTAAAATCAAATCCTAAGTAAAATACTTAGATTATGTTAATAATACATAGCCCCTAACTGAAAGTGACAATAATTTATGTCCACAGTGGGTATCTAAAGTTTAAAGACTTTTATGCCAAGTTGATTCAGTGTCAGCAGTATATTTCCACATATTCAGAATTTCTATTACCTTTGTTTCACTCTATTCTATTTTAAATGCAGTGAAAGAGGATAGCAAACAATCACAAACATGAAAGTTGTAATGTATTTTGAAATTAGAGTGCGCAGAAAAGAATCTACCAGTATATCTAATAAGATATTAATCATGCTCTAGGTGACTGTGCAATTTCAATTTTGTAGTTCTAGTTTAAAACAAAAGAAGGTGAGGCCCGCACTTATTCCTGGATTTAAAAAAAAAATATGCAAGCAAAAATATATGGCAGATCAAATTAACTGTACAGTTAAATTGCTGAAGTCTGAATGATTCATTAGCAGTAAAAACATACTGAAATTATCACTGGACTTTAAACCTATAAAGATAGGGACATTGCATCTTACATTGTGAAAAAAGAAATCTTGATTTCAAAATGTGTGTTTATGTTTGGGAAACCTGTACATAAAGATAATGGTGAGCCCATAGAAATTAAAAAAAAAAAAAAAAACCAAAAAAACAAAAAACAAAAAGCTACAAACAAAACCAATAACCAACACACCACACCACCCCCCCAAACAACCTAAGAAAAGAATCTCTAGACATTTGAAGAAGATTTTAGATATTATTTAGACAATGTTCTAATATAATTTTACATGATGGATATTGAGGCCTGGATTCACCATGGTAGTTCAAGGTCCTTAGCTTACACACCAGCACTTGTCTGGTGCTTCCTTCAGAGCCAGAGACAGAGAGGAGTAGCTCCTGAGAAAGTTTTTAAACTACTTGAACAACTCTCTAGAGGTAACATAGACCCACCTTCTTGTATCTCCTCTCAGTTTGTGCTTTGTTAGCCTATCATAGTTATCACTACAGCACTGTAAAGTGCATTTCTCCCTCTTTTTCAGAGATTTGAGTTGATTTCTGCTGAGACAAAGCTCCTACCTTAATCAAGAACTAAGTATGATAGAGCTGCCAGATACATTCCAATTAATATAATAAATATATCCCCAGTACCTGAGTCTTTTAATCCTTCCCGTCTTTTTTGGCATCTCACTGCCTGTAAATCTTTACTTAATCGAAAATATCATGTATGTATTTTTCTTGCACATATTCTGAAAATCAGATTAAAATATGCATGCTATTGAATAATGTGTTA
This sequence comes from Scytalopus superciliaris, assembly GCA_013400415.1. Lineage (NCBI taxonomy): Eukaryota > Metazoa > Chordata > Aves > Passeriformes > Rhinocryptidae > Scytalopus > Scytalopus superciliaris. The sequence goes on along the minus strand of VXBX01010688.1, from coordinate 4,396 downwards.
TCAATACAAAAATGTGTTTCTTTTTGTACACTGAAAAAATGAAATTATAAAGAATAGGATTTTGAGTGAGAAAACATAATTCTATAGCCACCTTTCCTAGTGAAATCTGAAATATTTATGATCTCACAAAATCAAATGGTCATCATCAGCTAGACTCAAAACACTCAAAATCTAAAAAATGGATAATATACCATGAATGTAAACTCTGAACAAGAAATGTATGCCAATTTGCAAAACAAAAAAAAGTATAATTGTGCTATAATTTTAAAGTATTTAGTATCTAAATCTTTGCAGCATTATTTTTTGTTCAAGCAGCAGTCAGAAATTCCTGTTTTGTGTTAGATCCTCTAGTAAAATGAAGACACTTTCTATAGCAACTGGATAGCAGTCTCCAAAGGCCAATCTCCACATTTCTTGTCACTGTGGATTTATTATCTGCTGAAGTGCTTGAAGGGCCCATAATTATGCCAATCCCCACTTGACATTTTAGACCCTTCTGCCACTATCTCAAGCCATCCTAAGTTTCAGCATCACACTGCATCATCAAAATACTGTTAGACAGCTATCAAGTAGTATCATGAGGATTAGAGATGTGCAATACCCAGCTATAAATGACTATTACAGCTCTTACATGTTGTGCTTTGGACCATAGACCTGAAAGCAAATCTATTGAATCTGAGTGATAAAACCCTCAAATTTAGACTTCATATTTTCCTTCCCTTTTAGCTTTCTTGCTGTTCATAAGCTAAGGTATGATCTTGCTGCTTATTAAGCAGATAAACATTCCATTAAATTAATTCATTTGGTTTGCATGTGCAGTGAGTGGTGAGGGAAGGGTGCAGTCCAATCAATATGATTGATAAGCAAGCTTCATTTATTGAGCATCAGACTACAGTATTTATCTATAGGCTTTATGAATATGATAATATCAACTTAATGATTGGTTAAATGTTAAAGGTTACATTTCCATATCCCCACCCTCTCGTGGCTACAGGCCTGCTTTGGTTCAACTACAACATTCCGTTTGATAACTCAAGGCCATGCTGCCCTGTTTATTCTCCTGAGAATTACTGCTGTTCTCAGTCTTATCTCTATGCCTGTGAGACTGCTGCCGTTCTCAGGATCCCACCCCAGGGTGGGGCTCCCCCACTGGTCTGTGGCCTGTAGCCTTTAACCATTTCACAACATGCATGTTTAGTGGAATGTTTCACTTCAGTGTTCAACAAAACCAGTCCAACAGACATAATTTTAATTCCATGTCAAAAAATAGTATTTGTGTATTTTACCAAAACTCTTTACTACTGTGTGCAATATATGACCTACAATAAATATGTGTAAATACTTATATGCATAAATTCTGATCTTTACGTATGTACTTTTTTGGTAGAAAGCTTGAAACAGACGTCAAAAGTATTAATAAAGATGTGTTCAGGTTTTACCATCTGTATATCTATATACAGGTGAGTCATTTCACTAGAAGTCAGCTGTGTGAATAAATAAATCCTGAACACACAAAATCATTGTAGGTGTCAAATTTCAGCAGCAAAACCTAAAGAGTATGGATTTATTATTATATTCTGATCCTGAAACTGTTGCTTAAGAAATGGGGGATTTTTGAGGGTTACTTGAGACATGGACAACTGTGAAAGCTTAACTTTCAAAGTTCCCTTTTTATCTCCCCTCACAATGGAAACACAAGTACTAACCAGAAATATTTTTAGGCTTTTTTAGTCTCAAAAATAAATTTCAAAAAAATAAAATAGTATTCAAATTGAAATTACATCAACTCCTAAACCTTTTCTATAATTGGCTCTTGTAAATGAAATACTTTGATAATTCCTGCTATATATATTTTCACTAAAAATTAAGAAAGCAATGCCCAACTGCTAATATAAATGGAAAATATCAGTTTAAAAAAATTAAATTTAAAAAATCTATCTTATTTCTGTTGAACTCATTTCAACCAGCTGCTCTACCTTCTATTTTCCCCTATTCAGGATGGACCATATGCTCAGAGTTATCCAGCTCACAGGTGAACCAATAAAAGTCATCCCAACTTAGATGAAAGCTGGATCAGACCTAATGGAAAGAGCTACTGACACAGTCTAGGACTCTTAAAATCCAGCAGAACAAAAGCTAATGCACAATATATGACTCAACGCAATGCAAAAGAGGTAAGATCAGCCATATCCCTTGTGTTTTCTCCCCTATGACTTACCAGTGTTTCTTCATGCACTGATAGCTTCACAGCAGATCAAATTAGGTAAAGTCAAGGTCTCCACTTCCTATTTATTTTTTAACTTTTCCTGTCCATAAGTGAAGTGAAAGTAAAGTTTCTGGGACCTTTGGGATAATGTACTTGAAACAGCTTCATTTTTTTCTGCCTTTCTCTAACGTAAATAACAAGTATCAGATACACTTTGTAAAGAACATAAGGAAATGCTGGAGAGAAGAACCAGAAAACTTGTCTTTTATATGTTAGTTCAGCCTAGTCTTACTGCTTTGTCACTGTCTCTAATTTCCCCTCTAGCTCTATAAAAACTTCTAGCTGTCTCTTAAATTCATTTATAGTGTGCGCTTCAGTGGGCTTACCTGACAACTTATTCCTCACATTTATTACTTTTAGAATGAAATAGTTGTGTTTGAATACTGCTGCTGTTTTCACTTAAAGGAATATTGTCTACTTATCAGGTTTTGTTTTGGTTTAAATTGACTAATTTTTAAAATAGACTTTTTTACTGACATATCCCTCTTTAAACCTTATATCCAGATCTCTGTATCTGTAATTGTATCTCTGCTCCACCAGTGAGGTATAGTACAGTTCTATGGATAAGTTAGAAAAATTCAGCTGCTTCTCCTGAGTCAGTGCAGTAGGTGCTCCCTAGACTAATGAAATCTTGCAGGCCCTCCTATAATTGTATCTTGTCCTTCAAAGAGCAAGTCAAAGAGACAACTTCACTTTTGCCATTATGCTATAAGTGTGACAACACATCAGCAGTGTTGTCCAGTCACCTAACTATCTAAAAGAAAGTGATATACTAACCCAGTAAGTCTTTCAGCACTGGGAATGTTCGTAGGTATTTGCAGCCCTCATTGAATTTCTTTCCTGTCACCCTTTTCTAAAGTAATAACAGCAATTGGGGTATTTTTAATATAAAATAATCCATACACAGGGCTTAAAATGTCAAATACTGTCACAAAACAGTCTTAGGAATTTTAGTAAGAACTGCTAGCTAGGTTTCTTTCTCTAAATATCTTTCACAAAACAAAAAGTTATTTGTTAGTTTATTTATTAATGCTGAAAACACCAATGAAAAAAGACTTCTTTGTTGAATGACAGATGGGAAAACCCTCATGCTGGCAAAACGAAGTTCTCAATTATTCAGGTGCATTTTGAAATCAGGAAATTCCATATATATATTTTTTAAATGCTGGCAGGAAACTGGGGGTGCACGTAGGAAAACTATCCTTTTTAATATTTTTAATTAATTTATTGAAAATAAATGGAAGATAACCAGTATAACTTCTTCATTAAAATCTATCATTAGGAATAGCCAATTGCATGACATGAAACCAACTGACATAAGAGAGAGCAGTAAAAGAGAATCATTACTGGATAATAATGTCATCAAAAAGTAGTCCTTCTAGGTTCACAAAAACAACAGATATGGCCAAACACAGCAATAATTTTAAGGTTGTTTAAGAGGTCTACATCATAAATGGACATCTGCTGTCAGTAGAAGGCATCATAGTGATGTTCTTTAATGTTATCTGGTTCTTGAGCAAGAATATGATCAACCCCTCACCTCCAGAATTTGTTACTGCCCCATGTTTTCAACTACTGCATGTCAGGTTGATAGGGAGGTAGTTAACCTAGTTAAAGTAAACTGGTTTCTCATTCTAGACAAATGCATGAGATTAGCTTTCTGATACATATTCCAAATTCTTTCTTTTGTGGAAATACTTTCAAGTCCAACTCGTGACATCATGTGGCTGGGGAGGAATTGGCTCACGAGTCAAGCACAAAGAGTAGCAATGAGTGGGGTGACTTCAGACTGGTGACCTGTCACTAATTGGGTTCCACAGGGCTCCATCTTAGGCCCAATGCTCTTCAACAACTTAAATTACTTGGACGCAGGACTGGAAGGGATACTAAGCAAGTTTGCAGACAATACAAAACTGGAAAGAGCTGTTGACTCCCTGAAAGGCAGGGAGGCCCTGCAGTGACACCTGGACAAATCAGAGGACTGGGCAATCACGAAGTGTGGGATTCTGCATCTGGGACGGGGCAACCCTGGATGTACGTACAGACTGGGGAATGAGATGCTGGAAAGCAGTGCTGCAGAAAGGGTCCTGGGGGTCCTAGTCAATGTCAAGTTTAATATGAGTCAGCAGT
>VXBX01010638.1:0-18977 GCA_013400415.1 Scytalopus superciliaris | reverse complement strand
ACAAATGTGACACCACAAACATTTGACTAAAATCTTTAATTAGTGCTTTTCAAGGATCAGACTAGCTCATCACTATGGTATCTGGTTTTAAAATCCTTTAATCTGTTAAGCATAATTAAAAATACCTTTTTTTTTTTAATTACCAGCCAATCGATTTATTCCTACACTCCTTCAGTATTATTGAATGAATACTAGCTAGTCTTGGTAATCTGGTTATCACTGAGTTCCTGATTTATTACACCTCCTCTCATAGCAGTGTCTGTAAGTTTTTTACAGTAATTCTCAATCTTTAAAATTGATATAGAGGCGTAAGGATGCTACCAGACAAGGATTAAAAATTTTAATTACCTGAGAGATGATATAAAAAAAAAAAAACAACCTAATTTTCTTATCATTCTGAAATGTAATTTCTCAATGCTAGTTTCAATTTCATCCCTCCTAGGTGTTGTGAAATTATTTATATTTTGGTCAGTATTATCTTAGCAAGAGATATAACTACTCCTTGAACAAACTGCTTTATGTTACTTAGAGTTGCAAGGCTGATCACACAGTAAAAGAAGGCCATGCACTCTGAGTGCAATGGAAAGTAGCCAGCTGTTTTAATGGCAGTTTATTTATAGATGTTCTCTAACCTAGCACTTGACCATTTAATAACTACAATATGAGGAAAAAGAGAAATCTGTGAATTTTTTTCACATTACTGGTTTTTCATAAGAGAACCATCAAGTCTCAGCTGCCCAGTCATAAAGGTTTTTTTACCCATTTCCATTTCAGACGAATTCTTGCCCTGAACATTGGATTCAGGTTAAATCAGGTTTATGTGATTTGCTAAACTTCTGCAAGACAATTTTGGTGATCTAGAAAGTAGGCTCAATTACCCTGAAAATAGAGGATCTCTTTTTACAGAGAAAGAAGACTATAAACATCAAACTTCTCTGCATTTTCTTGGCCCAGGGTCCTTCCACGTGAGAAAGGTGAATTACATCTTCTGCATGAGTCTGCCTGAGCTGTTACAGTTCTTTGTATGTACTTGAAACTCATGATCAGACATGACCAGAAGAGAAGCTGTTAAATCTAAAAACGTTTTGTGCAGATCCTGCCTTAAACATCATAATCTGTTTGTTCATCTGATAATGGGAGAGGCTACAACATTAAGAGAAAAGAGGGCTTTTACATACAAGCCTTGACTTGAACCCTGAGATCTTTTTACAAACTTCTTGCAATATAAAACTTATTCCTAGCTTTCATAAGCATGAGATGTTCTGGAGCTTGTATAGTACACATCAAACGTGCCTTTCTCCTCTTTTCCTTTCAAGCACTGTGAATATGGGCTTTTCATGAATACTGTGACAGCTTCCCTGCATGACCTTCAACAAGTCACTGGGAAGGGCTGTCCTTGAGTCAACGAGTTCTGGATTAGCAGCCAAATCAACTCATCTCCACTTGCAAAATGGAAGATAAAATATTTCTTCCCCTCTCCCACTTCATTTTAAATTGCTTTCCAGAGTAGGGACTGATTCCAAAGCAGATATGTCAACAGTGATATTTATTCTTATACTTACTGGTAGAGTGGAATAGCCCAAGGGAGTGCCATTACAGAAGATTATGACACCTTAATACTTGAACCTCTCTGATTTTACATATGGCTGTGGTATAACTGAGATAAATAAACCCTATGTTTTCGTTCAGTATCACACACTTTAAAGTAAACTAATTCTATTGGCTAAAATTGTAGGAGTAATATACAATAACACTGTCTTGCTCTTCTTTTAACAGAAATGCTTCATTTTATAAAACAACAAGAAAAGGGTGAAATGATACACAGAATAAATATAACTGCTTTCTTTACGTGTCTGTTTTGAGTGTGCCTTTCTGAGGTGGTACTTGGCAGTACTGAAGGTTTATTATGACTGGGTTTTGTAACAGCAATCATACCCCAGGTAAAAATACTCAGACATGACTCACCAAAAGAAGAGATCCTTGCATTTCTCAGTTGATTTTGTAAGTTGCATATTAATTGGAGTTGTGCACACATATATTTGTGTTCAATATCTTTCTGTGAAGCAGAGCTTCTAAACCATGCAAGTTCCTCCTGGTTTTGCTGTTTCCTCACACAGCCTGTCAGAGTTTAGATTTGCAGAACAGCGTTTTTTTTAATGTTATCATATTCTCTATCTGAGTAATTAAAAAGACTTTAGTTAGGAAATTATAATAATAACATAAACATTTTCGCTTTTAAGAAAAGAGGTAGCACAGCTTTGGTTTCTGTGACCTCTTTCATGACATGTTGCTCTGTCTGAACTTCTGACAGCCCATGTGCCACCTTGCATTTATCTCCAAAGTAAAATGTCCCTCTCTGGGCAGTCTGATTAAGCAATCCAGTGCTCAGAGTCCATATTTGAGGCTTTTCTGTCATGTATATGGTAATCGAGCAGTCTGGGACATTTTTCTTTTCCAATTGACTGTTGTCTGTAGATGTCTGCTAGGATCCTACATCTGTCTTGGGACTCTGGACTCAGAACAATTTCGAGGCTTAGATTTAGTTTTGATGGTACCAAAATCTCAGAGAAATCCTTGTGAGAGTTCAGCTCCAACAAGTGAGAAGATGGTGGCTTGTCCTGCTCTTCTGAGACTGCTGCTGTCTTGGTCAGACCAAACCAAATTCAGGAAGGAAGACACACTCCAGCCTCAATCCAACATAGAAATGGGAAGGAAGGGAATGGGGACTCTCCAGTGTGACAGGAAGGGCGGGGGTGTTGACAGGGGCTTCTGGTTCAGACCTGTGTCAAATAGTTATTCACCCTGACTACATAGGCCCAAAACCTGCTGTACAGTGTTTCTTGCCCACTGTTAGATGTCTATACCTGCATTTTGACACTTTTAGGTAGGCTTTGAATGCTGAGAAACTAGGACTCTGGCTGGCTTTTCTGAGATTTTAAGTGCAACCATGAGCAACCTGGAGCATTTTTATTTGCCATTTGTTGTGTTTTTTTTATAGTCACTGTGACTGAAAAATGTTGTTCTTTGAGTACTGAAAGGCACCATGGTGTTCAGATAAGTTGGCCTCAGAATCTGTTTCATCATAAAGAAAGCATTCATGTCTCTGCAGAGAATTATTTCCCTGCTTCTGCAGTGCTCTCAACGTGTGTTGGCCTTCCCAGGTTATTTTAATTTATGATTCTCAATGTAGCTACAGGCATTCTGCTGCTGGAATAGAGTCTGGTTTTCAAAAGCAAACATCTGTGGGGGTTTCCAAATGCAGGAAGAGCATGGAAGTGGGTGTTATCTCTCAATGGGAAAGGAGGAATGTGACTAGCAGCAGCAAATACTTGGAAATAACAAAGCATGTGAGTAAATGAGCCTATATTGTGCCCTTTAGAACAAATTAGTAAAGGAAGGAAAGATTAAAAAAAAACACCAAAAGAAAAAACAAACAAACAAAAAGAAAGGAAAAATTTGCTATGTTTCTATTTTTGCATGTTGTCCACAGCCTGGGACTGTTCAAAGCAGAAGCAGAAGGAGGGACTTTCCCCAGGAACTTCCCACATCTACACAACTGGGAATATCAGACGCAGACAAGGATTCATACAGATATTGTGAGATATTTACTGAGATATTGTGAGAATCTGTCCTTGTTAGCAAAAGGAATTAAAAATTTGTAACTCTTGGACCAGCTAAAAGAAATTCTGCCTTCCTCCTAACTTCATTTGGCTGACTGAGGTCACACTATTGATACTGCATCTTAGGCCATGTGGAGAAACTGCTGCCAATTTCATCTACAGGAGCCTCTTTCCTACTCAACATATAGTGGCTGTCAAAGGGAGTTTGACTAAAACCTTTGACCAAAAAATTAAGCTTAATATATATTTTCTCTCAGATTACACTTGATGTGACATTGCATGAGAGATATGTTTTTATATTCACAGCACACATGAAAAGAGAACCAAAACATGGCAGAAATGCATAGCTGGGGTAAAACATGTGTGAGGAACTTCTTGAAACCGGGCTGAAGATCAGGGAAGCTTACAAAAAGGGTAGGGACTACTGCTTATGGACTGAGTCAGCCCAGCAGCTGTGAGGCTCCTCCCTGCCTGCTTCGGTGGTTTTATTGCTGACCCATGTCTATGGCAGGCACTCTGGAGAAATCCAGCATCTGCCTCTCTGCTGGATGCAATCAGGGCTTGGTGCTTCGGCTGTCTTTGTGAGGTCTGGCTTGATGTGACCTCTCCCGACAGGTTGCAAAGTGCAAGGGAAGCTGTGAGTGTTGTGCAGACCTGACCCACACACCATCCTGGGAAGATCACAGCTGAGCTTAGACAAAGAAACAACAAATACTCCAGAGCGCTAGATGAACACTGACTAGAACTGCAAGCTTCAGATGCTTAGATTAGATCCCCCTGTGGTTGCATGTGTAGATGTTCCCCATACAGCTAATATTGGATCTGACTGGTGTGTTTTTCAGATTTTACCTCTCAGGTTCACTTTGGGTTGAGCATTCCCTGTAACACTGCCACTTGCTGCTCTATCAACTGCTTAACCCATTTCCAACAGCATAAAATCCAATCATTTTAAATTGCACTGTTTCTTCTCCTTGTTACTTCTTTTAAAGGTCATTTTGAGGGGCGGGGGAAAGACCTGAAATGTCAGGGAAAAAAGCAATGGCTTTCTTTTTTTCTCGTTTCTTTGTCATAATTGAGGGAAGATTGGTTAGTCACTAATGAACATCATGTCCTAATCTTCAAGGGCAGCCCTAGTCCTCTTTGAAGCAGCTGTTTTTCCTTGTGTGTTCTAGGCTCAACCATATCAGCACTGAAAGAATTCATAATGCTGTGCTCAACACTAAATAAATAAAATTTAAAAAAAAAAAGTTAAAAAATAATTTTAGGCATCAAAAAGCATTAAAACCCAAAACATGATCAAAGAAGAGTCCTGCTCTCATCTGCCCCTACTGCTGTGAGATAAACTGAACTTTGGCAGCCTGCAACATAGAGGCTTCACCAGAGACAGCCAAGGAGGATGCAGCCACAGATAGTTTACATGCTTTGTCCAAGAAAATACAAGCCTTGAGTGTATACAATCATCTTTCCATAGTATGTTAAACAGCTTCTGGTCACTGGAGTGCTAGTTGATTACAAACGTGCAAGGAAATAATTTCTTGAGGTTTTGTTTGTCTGTATGTCTGTCTCCACAGGTGTTGTCTCCTCTGTCATAGTGTCTGACTGTCTTTAATCTTCCAAGAAGCAGAGGTGCTGCTACACTATTTTATTTTGGTTTCATGCTCAAAGCATTTTTGTAATATTTCAATCCTGCTAAGGTGCCGAAAGCTGAGACCCTCATGGTGCAAAGAGGTAAACTGTTTAAGTTTAAAAAGTCCTAAAATTCTTGCTCCAAGTGACAGGAAAGGGCCATCTGAACCAGGAGCACAACTAAGAAACTCCTAGCTCGTTTGCTTTGATTTTAGCAAGCCAGACATTGGTTCCAGCAGTGCAAAGAATCACAGCACGTTGTCCTAGGTTAATGTGTCCTTCCCCTAACAAACTTCACAGTGTAGACAAGTCTTTGTAAACACAAATCTGCTATCTAGCCTGTGTGTGTTAACAAGCTGCCTCTTCCCCAAGTGTCTGCTGGGTTTCTAAGTGATGCAGCTCTGTCCCTCTCATACTCCAATGCCTCCCCTTGTGTCACATATATGCACAAATTTCTAATGGAAGAGCAGTCACCAAGCTCATTTCTGTTTGTTAGGAAGCAATTCCCAAATCCTTTGGAGCTAAATCTGTTGCATTATCTCAGCATGTCTTTATGGTCCTCCTTAAGGGCGAGGCACCCCCTCTCTCAGTATGAAATGTGTTTTTGCTAAAGGCTGAGAGCACTTCCTAATTGCACTGCAGAGGAGACGTGGCAAATGTACTAACAATAACCTGCTGCAGGCTCCCCCTGAAAACGAAACTGCAGCCATAGTACAGTACTACAAACTTTTGCAGGCAGCCGTGAGAAGTGGGAAACATCAGGAAATGACCAGGCAGACCCACCCTCAGAGGTGATCTAGAGCACCAGGTAGAAATTCAAAACCTGAAAGACTATGTTAACACATCTTATGCCAGTGAACCTCAGCTTGGCAATTTTGTGTGAATGTCTGATGTGATTGGATGTAAATCTCATGTATATACTGCAATGGTACAGTCCTAGGAAAGCCTCAGTTCACCTTTCCAAACAGCCCAGCAGAACACAATAGAACCATTTTAATCTGCACCGAGATTAAATCTGAGCACTCCAAATCAGACTTTTCCTTTCATTGAATGTAAACAATCAAATCTCACTGTGAAGCCCTTTCCTGCTTTACTCAGCAATGGGCTCTTACATTTCACCTCTCTTTTATATAGTGAACACACTCTAATTTAAAAGACACTTTAAATAAAAGTGTTTCATATTCAAGAAGTCTCTGAAAATCTATTTTATCCTGGCACTATTGAGCTGGAAGAAATCTGACCTGAGCAACTCTCAGAAAAACTTTTTAAAGTATCAGGGTCAGACTGTTACCTCCCTCACTCCTGTCTAAATCCAGAATATATATACTGATTTCTGAAGAGTTGGTCCAGAGTTACATAACAGGAAGATAAAAATGGGTATTTTGCTTTTGCAAGACTCTCTTATCACAGGTCTCACCCTTGCAGTGCTCTGCTCCAAGTATCTTACTGTACTTCCTGCTACTTCCAAGTGCCTTTCCCCAGATACCTCCTTGCCCACTTGGAAATTTTGGTACTTGAAAGAGCAGAAAAGCCTTTGCATTGCCAGGTGGACTCCCAGGCCTCTGTTTTCACGAGGTGCTGTCTAGTGAGCCTCCAGTCTGCTCCGGCAGGAGCCAGGCTGAGCTCAGGGTGGGTTCTCCTGCCTTCTGCGGGACTCTTGCCAGGTGAGGCAATTACACCCAAGCACGGAAAGGCAGCTTTAACCCTCTGCGGCCAAATCAGGAGGTCAGCGAGAGGCTGCATGTAATGTGACATCCCACGGGCACTGCCTGACCCTCCGTTTGGCAAAGCATATCTCTCTCTCTGCAAGGAATTCTAGATAGTGTCAGTCATCTACAAAAGTGTAGTTCCCTTTCTAAACAAATCACAGAGAGGGAGGGGAGACCGAGACCTAGAGGAGAAACTGGGAGGGAAGCCAGTCACTCTGGTCTGTAATAATTAAATGGTGCTTGAATGTATACATTGAGAAAGCCCCATTTGCCCTCCCCCTCTTCAGAGGCTAATTTAAAACATAGCACAGTTTTTGCAAATGCATTCCTAATACTATTGTGCTGCAAATCCTGTCTGATCCAACTTTCAAATATTTATGTAAACTGAAATATGTCTGGAAAGAAGTCAAAAAAAACCCCCAAACCAAATATGCCACACAATCTCATTCCTACATATCCCTCCCTTCTCGTTTGCTTTCATGCTAAACCCTTTCCAACTGGTTTCCAACTGGTAGGTGGGGGTTAATGAGTCATAATTGCAGAGCCTGTTTCTTTGAGTGCACTGATGGCCTAACCTCTCACCGAACAATTTAGTCTGGAATTTTCAGCAGCTGCAAAAAAGATTTTGAAGCAAACCTTTTTTTGTTTTTTCCTTTTTTTTTTTTTTTTCTCTGTAAATAGGCACATGTAGCTTGGGAATTTTTATTATTTGTTATTATTAACAATGTTCAGAAAGATCGAAATTTTAAAAATAAAAAAACTGAAGTGGAAGTCTTTCTACTCTAGGATCAAGGGTATGCTTACACACCATGTCCTACTTGGTGGACTGATTCCAGTAAATGAAGGCTAGATATGTTCAAAATGCAGCTTCTTGTAAAACTCTTCTGTGCCATTTGCAAATCTCATCTGTCTCTCTGCACAGATGTGGTTGACAAATGCTGCCAGTTCACTTCTCAGAGGATCAGCAGTGCTGAGCAGCGCAAAGGATGTCTGTGAAATGTGCCACATTCTCAACTGACTCCTGTAGGTGACGGTCCCCCCAGAGGTGATGAAAGCCTGCAATTTTATTGACTTCAGTGGTGGAGAATGCTGGCAGGGCTGGTGGGCTTGAGGTGTGACAGGCAGCTCCCCACTGAGGAACGAGAGAGGATGACAGGCTGTGTCTGCAGTGTGCGATGTCAAGGAAGCTGGGAACCCCTACTCACAAAGTATACGGAATTGTTTGTCCCTGTGCATTCTGTTTCTTGTGGGAGAGGTCCTTCTAGGGAAGATGGTATTTCTCCCTTCATAAAACCAGTTCAGCACCTCTGCCTTACATGGAGCACTATAAAAAGTCCTTTTTCTCATATACAGCTATTTCAAACCCATCATTTTGAAAACAGATTTCATCAGCTGCTGCTGTGGAAGGTCTGGATCACCCTGCCATACTGAGCAGCCCCAGGGCAGCCATAAATTGATGAAACACAAAATCCCAAAGCCACAGAGGTGGCCACATCCTCCTGCTCTGCAGTAGCAGAAGGAAAATGCTGAGCAGAAAACAGAGCCACCCCTGTGATGCTGTAATTATGATGGAGTGCTACTAGTGACCTCAGAAGCATGAGGGGAAAACACCTTTTCAAGTGGATTCTTTTTCAATCATGTGTTGATCTGCTATTACAGGAAGATTTTCAAGCAAGAATGATATGAACTAAATCTGGAATTTATATAGCTTTGGGACATATTTGGGAGGAACAAACTAAGTATGTCACCAATTGGTAGCACAACAGTGAGAAGAAAAGGTGGCTTGCCATATTTTAGGTTTTCATTTCTGTAAGGGTTTGAAAACACAACATAGGTCCTGGTAGAACTACAAGCTGGACATCTTAAACAGCTCCAACCCTTTTCCCCCCTCTTTCTTTCCATCTTTAAAAACAAAGCTCTGACTATATTCAGTTGTTCTGAGTTCTTCCTCCTGTCTGTATCAGTTCCTCACCCAGTTATCTGAGGAATGGGACACCTGTAGTCAGGATGTCTGCTTTGGTTGCTAGGAGATTGCTCACACAAACCCCTTACCAGTCTTTTTGTGCTGTCTGGTGGCCTTGTGAGTGGGAATTTCACTTGAGAGAGCATCTTGACCCTCCAAAAAACAGACCTCAGAGGAAAGTCTGTCTTCAAGCTGATTCTATAACAGCAAGCCAATCCTGACAAAACCAGGGAAAGTCTGTGACTGGATTAAATTTTGTCCCACAAACACCCCAGTGAGTGTGAGTCACCTGATTTCTTCTTCCACTTTCAACAGAATATTTTGCAAATCTTTTTCACCTTTGAAACCTCTCTGTTCATGTCTTGGTGATCTGTTAAATGAGAATTGAACAGGTATTCTTTTTTTTTTTTTTTCTCCCAGAGACTGTATTATGAGGGAACACCTTTAATCTCTTCTGAAAAACAAGGTTTTATGCAAGTGTGTGTTGCTGTTAGTTGTTAGACCATCCTAAAAATGTTCTCTGCACAGACATCTCACCTCTGAGAGTTCACTACATGGAAGATGAACAGTATCAAAACTCCTGACATGCCTGCCTGTAGTTATTTTCAGCTGGACTTGTTCTGCTGTTTCTCTAAAATAGTATAGCCATATAAAACTGCATCTCACCTCAGTGGAAGCCGACCAGCTCCAACCTGATGAAATACTGGCAACTTCTGTATTTGTCTAGAGAAAAGTTTTGCACCTTGAATATAGTTAGGTTGAACAAATTAGGACAAAGAAGGAGAAAGAGATTGCTATATTAAATGTGTGTGGATTGTATTTTCCAAAGCAAGTCCCAAAGTGGGAATCTGAGTTTGGGTGAGGTAAAGGAATATGTGTCCATAATTCCTTCTACGTGTGATTATGAAATCATGTCTTTTTTTGACATCTAACATTTTAATCTTTCTCTTTTGGCACTAAAACTGCATTGCTGGAGTGTGAGTAGGCAGATTTTAAAATAACAGCTCATAAATTTAACCCTCTTTTAAATTTAGAGAGTTTTGTTGCCAGGTGTGTCTTCTCAGATTTTTAACGTTATGAAATTATTCTGATATTTATCAACTGACTTAATAGAAATCGTCTGGTGAAGACTAGGCAGCTGGGAAACTAGTTAATGAAATGCAAAATCCTCTGTATTTTCTTGCATTGCTATTACCCTAGTATAATTTCATTACCTAAAGCAAGACTTCTTTTTTCCAAACAAAGGAACTTTAGAAACTACAGAGAGATAATAGGTAATACATCTAGGCTTCATTCTACCTCTGAAATGATAGCTTTTAAAGTATTACTAAGTTCCAATGCTTCTAAAGCTGCAACTGGTTTATGCCTCTGAACAAGGGGTCATAGTGAGAAGTCCCAACCATCTGCTTTGAGAGTGCTGTACTGTTCCAGAGCATCAAATTGACATCTCTTTTAAAATCAAGATGATCTACTTAGTTCTCTCATGGGCAGTCCATCTTAATAACAAAATCAAAGTACTTCCGTTATTTATGTGACCAGATTAAAAGACCTGAAATATTAAAAAACCCACTCTATTTTAGAAAAAAAGAAAATATGTTCTTTGAAAGAGCAAAGGGCACTGAATTTGAAGCAGTTAGCAGGAGAAAGACTGAATGAACAAAACTTGATGTTCCTGTGCCCCTTATACATACATACTCTCTGGAATCAAGATGACTTGCATCCAGTTCAAGAAATAGTACTTTCATCACTTTCTGGTAACAGTGGAAGATGTAAAGGTGCTAAACAATTTTAATGGGAAGCAGAATCAGTCAAGGGTCATTTGTAGAGCTTTCAGTTCATATGAAGTCATAGAATGACTGAAGGTGCCTTTGGAGACCATCTAGTCCAACCCTCCTATTCAAACAGGAGTGAATTCAGGACTGTGTCTAGTCAGATTTTAATACCTTCAAGAATAAAGACTCAAAGGCCTCTTTGGGCAACCTCTTCCAATGATCACCCCTAGAGCAAAAAGAATTTTTTCTTATATTCAACTGGAATGTCTGTTTGTGTCCATTGTCTCTCATCCTTTCACTGGATGCCAGTAATAAGAATCTGTCTCTGTGTTCCTTACTCCATCCTCTCAAGTACTCATACACATTGGTAAACTTCCTGAGGCTTCTCTTCCCATAGCTGACCAGTCCCCACTCTCTTAACCTCTTCTTCCATATCAGATGTTCCAATTACACTAATTTTCATAGCTTTTACTGGACACACTCTGGTATGTCCACGTCTCTTGCACTGGAGTGGGCATAATGCTCCAGATGTGTCTCAGTAATAGCGAAGTATCATTTCCCCTGACATGGGGACTTTCTAATGCAGTCCAGGATGCTGTTGGCTGTCTTTGCCACCAAGGCTCATTGCTGGATCACATTCAGCTTCTTATGCACCAGGATACCCCAGTCCTTTTCTGACAATTACTTTCCAGGTGGTTGTCCTCCAGTCTGTATTGGTGCACTGGGCTTTTCCCCTCCAGATGCCGGACTTTTCATTTCCCTTACTGGATTGCATGAGATTGCCCTGTCTTAATTTCTCCAGTCTGTTGAGATGCACTGAATGTCAGCACAACCATGTGGTGTTATTGATCCCTCCTCCCAGTTTTGTACCATGTGCAAACTTGTTGAGGGTTCACTCTCCCCCATCATCCAGCTCATTTCTCCCCCATCATCCAATTCATTAATGAAGAAGTTGAACAATATTAGTCCAAGTAGTAACTGCTGAGGACCTGCACTAGTGACTGGCCCTCAGTTACACTTTCTAAGGCTGAGGGCAACTATTTGAAGCTGGCAGTTCAGCCAAATTCCTGTCCACTTCCCGGTCAACTTGCTCAACCTGTACTTTCTCAGATTCTCCATGAGGCTGTCAGAAGAAATTGTCAAAGGCCTTACTAAGTCAAGGTAGACAACATCCACTGTTCTCCCATCATGCACAAAGCTAGATACTCATTGTAGAAGTTGTCAGGTTAATTGAGCAAGAGTTCCTCTTGGAAAATCCATGCTGACTACTCACTATCGCTTTCTTGTCCTTCATGCAACTAGAAATAGTTTCCAGAATTAATTGCTCCATCTATTTCACAGTGATTGAGGTGAGACTGATTGTCCTGTATTTCCACAGATTTTCCTTCCTGTCTTTCCTGAGAAGTGGCATTTGCTTTCTCTAATCCCACTGGAATGCCTCCCAGTCATCATGACCTTTCCAAGATAAGCAAGAATGGCCTTGCAGTTACCTTGGGCAGGCTTCCTCAGCAGTTTTGAGTGCATCCCATCAGACATAATGATCTGTACACTTCCAATTTCTTTATGGGCTCCCCAACCTGACCCTCCTCCATAAAGTGTATGTCTTCCTTGCTTTGGACTCTCCCAGTGGCTTCACAGATGGCTGAAGGCATGATGTAACAATAAGGACCAAGGTGATAAAGACCTTTAGCACCTTGTCTTTTTCTGTGCTCATTCTCTTCAAGTTCCCTGCCATCTTCAGCAGTTGGCTGATGTATTCTCCAGATCTTTTGCTGCCAAAATACCTGCAGAAGCCTTTTATGTTACTCTCCCTCACTAATTTCAAATCCACATGGGTTTCTGCTTACTAACTCCATCCCAGCATGTTCAGTGGCACTCTATTTCTCCTGGGTCTGTTTACAGTTTCTCCTAACTGCCTGTCTCATGCAATGGTCTTCACCGTGGTAGAATGGCAGAAGCTGTTGTGCTTTTCACTATGGGATTAATGTCTTCTGCTGAAGCCTGTGTAAAGCAGCCTGTCTTGTCCTGCACCTCTAATACAACTACACATCATACAGACATCAAAGGCAAGAGGAGAGGAGCATGTGCAGGTGATTTTTCATTCAAACTCTCCCTGGCTCACACAAGCTATTCATTATGTGTTCCTGGCCCTCTGATCACCTGGACACAATCTCTTCTTGCTTTCATAAGCATTTTGCCTGCTCCAGTCACAGAAACTAGGGGCAGCAAGGTTAGCTAGAAAATAACTCAATTTTGCCAAAGATTTCAAAGTTTCTTTAATTAGTTTTTCATTCTGTTGTGGGAGAAAGACAAGACCTCATGGATTAAAGGCCCAAACTAGTCTTTAGATAGCATTTTCCATTCTAATACACAGTGTTACGATTTGCTTCATCTTAGTGAGTGTGTGAACAGAAAATAGTAGAAAAACAGCATATGAGATGAGTAAGGTGACCAGTTTGGTCTGTCACTGAGCCTGTATTTCCTGCGTATTTTTACAGTAGTCACTACTTGAAAACCCCTTTAGTTCTTTCTGTTGTTTATTTTCTTATTTTCAGGAAAGTAATTTTTGTGGAATTTTCCTGAACTCTTTGTATTGCTGCCCCTTCTGCAATGAACATTCAGAAGATGGTGTTACCAATACGCTTGAGATCCTGTAACATTAGTTACACATGCCCTACTGGTAGTAACTCCTTAAATTGTCTGACTTCTTAGGCAGGTGCTGCACACTGATGTGGTTTCACTGATCCAACTACTCTGAGAAGTAAATCTTATTCATATGAAAAGTTACAGGAAACAGCATTGCAAATCCCAAGGTTTGTGTGCTGCATGAGCTCACTCCACCTGTGTGAAGTGTGACAGTAGCATGCCTTCTGGAGCAGAATGTATATCAGGTCAAATGCAATCCCAATGCTCTGTTGATAGCACCAGGTCTTGCTTTCCCCTCAAGGTCTCAACTACCTCTGCAAATTTTACTCCTTTAAGCAATGGGAAATAGATTACATTCTCCAAACCACTGCTTGTTCCAGCCCGGCTCATGAAGTGTCAATCATAGAAGAATGTACAGATACTTACAACAAGATCACCTCCCATATAAGATTCAGTCAAATTAGTAGATGGCACCAACATTTAAATAATGGTTGTTAGGATCTTGTTTTAAACCTTCTTTTGATGTGAATAAAAGACTCCTGTCTACCTTATTGTTTCTGGTTATCTGGTTCATAAATAGAGTTTTCTGTTGTTTTAACCTTAGTGTTTGAAGATATTCTTTGGAATTGGTTTCATTAATGGTTATTTCTCTGGAAATAAACACTTCAATGTCTCAAATAGACCTCTCAACTGATTTTCAACAGGTACTTCCTTCCATGGCAAGCTTCAGCTGACAAGGTGTAAGTGTGTGAAGTCAATCTGAAAATAAGATGAGATTAAAAGTATCTTCTCATCTTGTAGCAGCGAAATCCTTAGTCTTCATTAGTCATCACCTAATTACTCCCTGTATTTCATGTTTCCACTTCTAATTTGGAGGTGTATATAACAGTGGATGAATCATTATGGATTCAATATTTGGTTTTATATATATATATAAAACCTAATAATTTCTTTATGGTCTTAAATTTTGTTACAGAAACTAGATTTTACTACCCATGTTAGAAAATCCTGTAAAGTAGAAACCATATTTGTACAACAATAACAGTACATGGAGACTAAAGTAGATAGAAAGAGCAAAGGAAAAGTCATAAGGGTTTTTTTTATTTAAATTCATGTGGATGAATAGAAACACTAAGTTATTCTCTTGACTTCATACAACAACAATCTATCTTGTCCTGTCTTCTGAGCAGGTGAGATTGTAGGGCGGCAGTGAGAAGTCCTGTCAGGAAAGGACACAGTTGCATCAGATTAGGATACATGGCACCTCTTCCATCCAATAACGAGGTCAAAGGCATCAGACACAGCCGCATCTGTGTTCAAAACGCCAGATAAAACAACTATACCCCAAAATACGTTATTCTCCAAGCATTTACAGTCTCTGTGTTTATAAAGGACCTACCTTCCCCAGTGTTGGGATGTATGTTCTCAGTCAGAATTGGTGGAGAAAGTCCTCCCAGTAGAGGACTTGTGGTTGTCTTGTGGGCCTGGCCCTAGGCAGTGGCACACCAGCGCTTTATCCTTTCCCTTGGAATTATTCTGTTCTGACATGAAAGCTCAGTCAGCAGAGGCAGCTACACCTTTCACCTCCATCTCTGTTTCTGTGTTTCACAACTCCAAGCAGGACGCAGCCATATGCACACAGTCAGGTGAGCAGCATGGAACAGTCCCAAATTTGGGACACTTGCAATCTAAGGCCACAAAAACACATCAGGCAAGCAAACAGATTGACACATAAATGTAGAAAAGTTGTTTTTGTGTGTTGTTTTGAGTTAGTACCTATGTGCTAATACCAGAATACACCAGCACATACAATTTCTGCCCATAGAACCATCATTTAGCAGGAAATCTAGAAGGAAATGATGATCCATCAACAAATATGTAAGGGTTATTGATAGGGCTATTTAGATAGAAATGTTGTGCATGTCTGAAATGTGTTACAGAAGTGACTGTTTCTTTCAAAGAAGTGGGAAGAAGAAACTAATTTAATCTTCTGATAGCATTATTGCTAAGAAAAGGAACTATCCCACATTTGTTGATAAGTCATAGTCTCCAGAATGAAACAAATTACAGCTTTAATGTGATACACAATAAAGCCATTTCCTGAGCCCTTTGTATATGCTTGGGTTTTTTTCTTACTTAGCCAACCTTTTCCTAACAGTGGATTAATCACTTCTGCATCTTGTCTATAATTACATAGAAGCACTTTGAAATTGAGAAGATGAGCAATGAGCACAGCACACACATACTGGGGGCCCTCTACTCATTACCATAATACAAACATATAATGCCCACAACATCGTTTATGGTGACAGCAGAAGTTGTTGGATACAGAGAGTCCTTTATCAAAAATACCATGCAGACTGGGTAAAGGAAACAGTCTCCTTTGCTCCCCTCTTTTGGCCTTGTGGAGGTCTGTGTACATGGTACATCAGTAAAAAGTAGTTCACAGAGTTCATGGGCCTTTCTCATACCAATAGGCTTTTTCTTGGCATAATGTGAAATGATAGGCAGTATTGCTCTATTCTGACATCCTTCAGCTAGTTTGGTAAGACATGAGCCCAGAAGCTGACGACAGGCAGTGATACAGTCTTGCTCGTAGAACAACAATCCTCTCAAAATACATTGCCTAACAGGGAATTTATAAACAGAGCTTAGGAAGTGGCCAGGCCAGCACATTAAGTAGGATTCAGTAAGAAATCTCCAGTGAGGTCTGGGGCTCTGCAATTCTTTCCTAACTGAGAGGGCAGCTTTACTGGAATCATCTTCAGTTTATGTCCTTGTAAACAGCTTTCCATGCTCAGCATAAACGAACTGCGAGACACGCTTTCCCCCATGGCTCTTTGGCCAGTATGAATCCATTTCATCTTCTATGGGACATTTGTGAAATAGGAACCACAGAAGCATTTCCAAGAAAGTCAGCAATTGCCTAATCTCCTGCAAGTGTGCTGTTCACAAGTTATGTTAATATCAGCTTTTCTTCAGTTTGTGAACATTATGGTATATCTTCCTTTTTTCACTTGTTCTTCAGCCCACTCAAGTCCCAGCAACTCAGATTGTGGGGAAAATATGCAATGTGGCAGAGAAAAATGTTAGTCTTACTAACTCAAAGATAAAAGAAGAGCTGAGTCTGATTGCATGATATACTTTGGACCCAAACTGCTCAGGTAATTGTTGCATGAGGGCTGAATGAATATGGCCACAACATGCGCAGGCTGGTGTGGAAGCAGAGGGGATGCACTTCTACATTGACTTATATGACCAAGAGGGATTAGAGAAATGGGCTAGAGGGAAGAAGGGAACAGGAATGGGATCTCTTTATGGTTCCTTCAGCTTCCATTTCCCATTAAATCTACATATATACTGAAATGATTTAGAAGTCTGTGCATTTGCTATGTGACAATTCAGTGCACTAACCATTTGAGTCTGGAAGTGGTTTTAGTCAGATATACATAGAAATATGCCTTTTTCTCATTCATGGAGGTAAAGCTATGACAAACAAGGGACTACTCAAGAGATGCTATCTACGACATGCAGGATCCTCAGAAATTTATAAGCTAGAAAAGCCAGAGCATAACTGAGGACATCATATCAAATCCTCCCATTTTCCTCTCTCTATCTTTAATTTTTTCTCTTTCCAAACAATCTATAATAAAGAATAGTCCAGGGGAGGGGGAGGGGAAGGATAGATCTGTGAAGAAAGTAATGAAGTAAATCTGACAAAATAGAAACTTCTAGAAAATAAAGAAGAGTTGGAGACAGTTCTATGTAAAGAGAAAACCTGATTTAAAATAATAAAAGATTTTGTTTACATGCTGTGAAATTTAAAAGAACCCATCTTCTTTTCAACCTGTAAATAAGTGTCTCCATGAACTGTGGAAAGAAAATCCCACACAACTATTAAGAGATTGTATATGAACACAGAAAAAGTCTGTGCAGTTAAACCAAAATCAAGCTTGCCAAAATCATCTTGATCTAATTCTCTTGTCAGCAAAGCCACTTTATAGAAGTATTAACCCACAATTTGTTTACTTGAATAATTTTGATATTCTCTGCTATTTTTTCCAGTCTCAAAGCACTAGGAAATCTGGTTGAGAACACAATAAATTAAAACAAATCAATGCACGTGAATGGCCACAAATGTCACATTGCTTATCTTGCCCCATGAAACACGAAGCAGCTGTTGGCTTTTAGCAAGGGGGAAAAACAAAGATCTGTTAGTGTTTCTGTGCACACTTTGTTATTTCACTTAGCTGCAGATTTTGAAAAAAGAAAGAAATAGAACTGATCTGATATCTTTCCTCTCAAGATCAACCCACATCCTTCCTCAAGCAGGAAGAGCAGGTGAACAGGACACAGGACATTTGCCCCTTCTTTGGCTTCCATTACCTAGCTTATTCCATTACTTCCCTGTGGACAACAGGAGCAGACTCCAACAATGTAATTAGCTCAGAGGAGAAGTGAAGTCCAGAGAATCTGCTGAGGCATTTTGGCATAGGCACACTGAATGTTGAAAAATCCCTTCTGCAAAGGACTGTTTTCTTGGCTCTGCAAGCAAATCTGCAGGGAGCAATTTTCTCCTCAGATGTGTGGCTTGTCCTCACATAGAGAGGAGCAAGTTACATCTGGCTTGGTAAAAGGAATGCAAGACAGAGGGCCAGGGGAAACCGAGGAGAGCACAAGCAAAGCTGGGGAAGCACAGTCTGAAAAGGCAGTCATGCAGCAGGTACTGTGATACAGGATCCTGTACACCAAAAGGGCACGTACACCAGTTCAGGGAAATGGTTTTCATGCCAGGTTGACATTAGAGCCCCACCACTTTTACCCCATTTGCAGTTTCCTCATCAGCTGCATGATGGGACCAGGGAGACTTAAGATTTCCTATCCTGCTATCCACTGCTGAATCATCTAAGATGTCCTGTCCCATGTGGATCCAGCTCCCATGTATCAACAGAGGACGGGTGATGTGGTGAGGACTTAGAAACCTGCCACTGGTGCCTCAAAATGAGAACTATGGTGCAGATTGCCTTAGGCACATTGCAATCTCAAGGTGCACCTACATTGGAGTGGGAATAAGTAGCCAGGGTTTCTATAAAAGGTTGCTGTAAACATCATTCCACGCAATAAATGAAGGTAGAGAGCTATGAATTGAGAATAAGAAGCTGTTAAGACAGACAAATCCCTTGGAAGCACTGACATCTGCTCCTTAGCAGGCACATTTTAGAAGTTTGAATAAGAGAGGAAGGATGTAGCTGCCAACCGTAAGTGCATGCAAGAGCACTGCACCACCAATAGCTAACTCCCAGGTGAAGGAAGTGGTGTGATTGTCCAGCCAGCATGAAAGCAAGGCTTATGAGAAACATGGACTCCCCAGACTTTGTTCTTGGCTCTGCCCATCCTGTTCCCAACTCCTTACACATATAATTTTGCTGCATTCCTGAGACCTACTTAAAAAAGCTTTTCCACTATGATTGTTAGGAGGTGCAATCATGTTCATATATGGACCATGGCATGATCTCACTGTATTTGTGACCCTTACGACTTGTCGCAGCAGGATATCTGTATCCCCTGCTCTCCCCCTGCCCCAAGGTGTATGATTGCTTTGTTGAATTTGTACTTCAAGGCCTTCTCCACGGACACCCCC
>VXBX01010614.1:0-17955 GCA_013400415.1 Scytalopus superciliaris | reverse complement strand
AAAAAAAAAAAGTTATTTTTAAACGGTGAGTAAGAATGTTATAATTTTCATTCCTAAAACAATCTGGGTGATTTTGTTGTGGAAATTGAAACCCAGAAAGATCTGTGACCTTAAAACGGTTGGATTAAAAAAGGAATCTTGTTTCCAATGAACACTGAGTGGATGGTGTAAATCAGAATTTTAGGGGCTCAATTTATCTCTACAGATTTTTTTTTTTTTTTTGGTGAAAACTTGTTGAAGGGAGCTGTACAAACAATAGCTTGTGTAAGCCAAAGCTGGCATCAAGCAATTCTTAATGTCTGAATGAAAGTGCTATTTTTTTTTTCCCTTCACAGTACATGTTGCCAAGAAAACAAGGAGTAGTTGCTTTAAGCATTTACAAATGGTAATGCACCAACAGCTGGTCTCAATCCAACTGAGCTATTGTAGGGGTATTAAAAAGACAGGCCAGAGTTTGAGATCTACTGCCAACCTCCCTTGCAGAGTTAGGGAACATTTTACTTGGAAAAAAAGGTCTTCTCTTCCTGCAGAGATCCACGGCTGTATTCTCCTGCAGAGCCTGAGCCCTGCCTGGCAGAGCAGGCAAAAATACATTGGTAGGCCAAATGCTTCATTGACATGAAAGTGTAGAATCTAATAGGTCTCCAGCTAGATTATTTATCTCAGCCTAATATTATAGTTTTCATCTGTGTTTTTTACATTTTGTTTGTTGGAGGAAGAGTTGTTTCATATGACTGTATTTTTAAAAATTTTCTTAATTTCCTAGAAAAAATTTACAATTAAATAAATGTAATACCAGTATTAAGGAAATTAAATTTATTCTTCAGAACTGAAGGATTTTTCTAAAGTGTGTTTAGTCTGAAAGACTTTTCAGCTTTTCGCAAAAAGCACTCACACTTTTCCTATCCACCAGGAACTGTAAAATTTTTTTGGGGCTTCTAGGTTTGTAGGTAACTATAATACTAAATAATACATCTTTTTGAATATAATTACAGATGAATTATGTTTATAGCAAATGTCCTAGTGAGAGCAATAAAAATTATTATTTTTCATGCTAGGGGCCTCCACTATTAGCAGTACATTTTATATATGCTGCTTTTTCTGAATAGAAATGCAGTGTTTGTCTTTTCCCTGAAAGATAAATGAACATATTTGTGGATATGCCACACTTGAGCTGGACATTTATGTGAAATAAAAAGGGCCAAATTTGTAAACCGAATTGTTAAAAAAAATTGCAAACCAAATCTGCTCCTCCCCCCCACCCCCTGGAAAAAAAGAAAATGCAAACAAACTATCACACAGGCAAATGTGAAAAATATACCTTTTTCTTTCTTGTTAGAAAAGGATGTTCACAGATAGTGGCACAATGCCCACTTGTTTAGGTTTGTGTGTGTGTGTGTATTTATTTATTTATTTTTTTTACAATCATATGGCTTGGTTCTGTTTTCCAGATCTTGTCCGAGAGCTGCTATTTGAAATAAAAATGTTTGCATCCATTTCCTCATTAATCATTGTAATACAACCTGCTGCAGCTAAATGACAAAACAGATGCAACGATGAAAATTAAAAGTGATGGATACTTATCTTTGGCTATAAAAGCTGCTAACAATTTAGAGAACTAGAGTGCCTTTTGGAGCTAGAATGTGGCAAATGAGAGAACAATAATAGGGCTAAAGAGTTTGCTGTTTGTAAACCAGATAACTATGGGGAGGCTGCATTGCTGTCTAGCACCTGTTTTATGTGGTTTGTCTTTTCTATTGAGTAAGATCAAGTGAGGTATTATTTTAATGCCTGATATGTATAGCACTGTTGGAACTGGATGTAACCTAACCCCAACAAAACTGCTGCAAACATGACCTTGCTTTTGTATGATGTTTTGAACTTGAAAATGGGCCTCTTTCTTTTTCTCTACCACACACACTGGCATGGCTTGTGAGCTTTTCTCTGTAAAACGGGTTCCATTTCCCTAAGGAGAACAGACCTCTCCCAATATGAAATGTGGTTTTGAAATGTAACACTCTAAATCTGACCTTCTTATGTTTTCTTTGCCAAAATTCCATTTTTTTTCCCCACTGTGTTTTGTGGGGAGGCTGAAGGGTGTAAAAATTCAAGGGTCAAAATTTTAAGGTGGAAATATTTATGGCAGCTCCCTTGGGAACTCCATTCCTGTGTGCAGTAAGAAGTATTCTCTCATCCATCTCTATCTGCTCTCCTGCTGCAGCTGGGACTCTCTAGCCTGCTTTGTGCTCTGCTGTGCCTGTGATTTGGCTGTATGCTTCCAAAATACTAATACACCACTCTGAAATTGCCAATCAAAACCTTCAAGTGCTTGCAGTGATTGTCCAGATGAAACTATTGAAAAATGCGTGACAATACCTTTATCCATATTTTAAATCTATATTGTGAATATTTCTAAAGTGGTCCTGCATGAATATTTTTAAATGCTGTATTTATGCACAAGACAGATGTACTCATACTTCCCATTCACCCATATTTGAGAGACTTAGAAAAAGGGTCTCTGGGATCTGGAATATTCTGAGTTAGAAGAGATCCACAAGAATCATCAAATTCCAGCTCCTGGCCCTGCACCGGACAGCCCCAAGAATCCCACAAAGTACCTGAGAACTTTGTCCGAAGGCTTCTTGAACTCGGCCAGGCTCGGTGCTGTGACCACTTCCCTGGGGAGCCTGTTCAGTGCCCAACCACCCTCTGGGGGAAGAACCTTTTTCTAATATCCAACCTAAACCTCTCCTGACACAACTTCAGGCCACTCCCTCAGATCCTGCCATTGGTCACAAGAGTAAAGAGATCAGTGTCTCCTTCTCTTCCCCTCAGGAGGAAGTTGTGAGTGCAAGGAGGTGTCTGCTCAGTTTCCTCCTCTCCAGGCTGAACAGACCAAGTGACCTCAGCCACTCCTCACATGGCTTTCCCTCAAGGCCCTTCATCACCTTCATGACCTTGTTTTGGACACTCTATAACAGCTTTATATCCTTCTTATATTGTGATGTCCAAAACTGGACACAATATCCAAGGTGAGGCACCCCTCAAGGTGAGCGCAGAGTGGGACAATCCCCTCCCTCGCCCGGCTGGTGATGCTTTGCCTGATGCCCCCCAGGACACTGGTGGCACTCCTGGCTGCCAGGGCACTGCTGACTTGCCACCAACCAGGACCCCCATGTCCTTTTCCACAGCACTGCTTTCTAGTGCCTCATTTCCCAGTCTGTACGTACATTCAGGATTGCCCTGTCCCAGGTGCAGAATCAGGCACTTGCCCTTGTTAAACTTCATAAGGATGTGGTATTAGAGGTAAGTGAGGAAGCAGAGTGAAAGAGGGATCTGCAGCTGGAGACAATGTCTAGGGTACTGGCTGAATCGTGGAGTGGGAGGTACTGCAGGACTCAGCTTCTTCCCACGGAGGAAACTTTTTCTTTTGCCTTCTCACAGCAACCTTAGACTTTCCTTTCAGTAAGACTCAAGGTGCTGTTGCTAGTTACTGCAGGCTATGTGGCATTTTTGACAGATGACAGGTATGTTTCGGTCCAAGTCAATGATGGATAATTGACATTTGAGCTGAGTGGATACTCCTCACGTTTTATACCAAAACTCTTCTCTACTGCTGTGGCAGACAACTGTGAGACCACTGTGTGCTCCACCCCAGAAGCAGAGAAAGGGAAAATGATTTTTTTTTTTTTCCCCTTATGAGAGACTCTGCTGACAGGAGGTGAAAAGCAGCATGGCACTACAAGTTCTACTCATTGCTCATGTTCAGTTTCAGATTGAATTTCTCTCAATATATTGTTTTTATTCACATGAACTCAAGTTTCTCTTGACAATGTAAATGGTCCTGAGGTTGAAGAAAGATTCTGATTTTGCCATTATCATCTATCATGATTTGTTTGTTTGCTGCCTTTAATGATTTACATCTTTGGGAAGAGAGCAAGTATTGCCTTGCATTGCAGACAAACTAAATAGAGGAAGGGCAAAGCAGCTTAGAGAATTTTTAACAGGGAGAATTTAGAGAATTTTCTTTCTCCAGGTCATTAGTTGGATCCACCCTGAGGATTCTAAGGTGGTGAGTAAGTTACCTGTCAGTAAGAATATTAAATATTGAGCAAGGAAGAAGAGAATGATGTGCATGAGAAATTATTAATTGAGGAGGGCAAGAGGTGACACAAGATGTGATAAAAACCAAAAGGCTCCTCCTTCTTGTATGTCCACATTTGTCACTAGGCAGCTTACACTGTTTTTATTCCTTTCAGATCGGTTCATAAGTTGCTCATTTCTGTATGCATCACCTGTGGTCTGCTTGAAACATGATGATGGTCTTACTCCTGGCTACAAACCCAGAAAATCCTTCCTGGTATCAGGGAGCAGAGCATCCCTCTGGATGTGCAGCAACAGTGTCTGTGAATGATGAGTGAAACCGTGACTCATGTTAACTTTAGCTTTTGTGGCTGTCCTATCTGCTGTAGCAAGCTGCCAATAAGAGAGGGCCTAATGCTAGGCTGCTTCCCATTCATGTTGTGTCAAGCCATGCCTGCAGCCCTGTGTCAGCAAGCACCTGTGGTCCTATAGCCTGGGGCTACACTCAAGCTTGGCTCCAATATCTCTCTGGGAAAAGAGTGCCTGCTCCTATCCTTAGCAGCACTGCTTTCACTAGAGTGTAGTCACTGACAGAAAATCCCTATGCTCAGTGAAGCCTGCTCAGTGTCAGCTGATGGTGGGTGAAATTGCCCCTGCTGGAAGCTGCTGTGCTCATATCCTGCTCTCTGAACTGGGACCTTATGGCTTTGCATGGTTTTCCTGCAAATAACAGAAGTAGCATTTAAGTGACTTCATAGTGTCCTTACTGGTGTATTAACCACAGCTGAGTCCACTTTGTGCACTATGTACTAAACCACAGGTCACCCAGCATCAACCAGTCCTGACCCAAGCTGCTTCTTTCATTCACACAGTTGAACTACAAATTTGCTGCTTCAGATTTTATTGTGGTGTGAAGCATTCTTATGGGTTGGTCTTTTCTCTTATGTCTTAAAATAAATGCTTCTTATTGACACCCTTTGCAAGATCTTGCTATCCTTTATCCAACCCCACAATCTCTGATTACGTAGAGCAAGGAATCACACTGAAAATGATTAGCCTCTATAATATAGCAATATTGTTTAACCTTTCTCTGGTTCATACTGGAGATTGTTTGCAATATTTTATCTAAAATTGCCATGTAGATCTAGGACTGATGATGTTAAAATGTCTTAGTAAGCAAGGGAAGTTTCCAGTGAGTAGTGTCTTACTTATATTTGAAAGGCAGACCTTAAAAAATCTTGCCAAAAGGAAAACCCCTTCTCTTTTTAATCTCTGCTCACTTAAACCTTTCAACTAATTTGGAGTTTGTGTTAAGTTGCTGTAACTCCCACAGTGTAAATGAAAAAAGTCAGGATGCAAAGTATTTGTAAATTCAGAGTTGTGTTTTCTCTGATTCAGCAGCAAGTTGGAGCTCAGTATCCTGACTTTTAGAGCTTTTGTCACAGCACAGCATGTATTTTTGAGGACAGAGAACACCTTTTTATGTGAGTACATGCTTAGCATAAGAGATACCCTGCATTTGCTTGTGACCTTTGAGAAGCAGGCATATATAAAGCAATAACAGCATCACCTTCTGAAAACTCAGATGCACACTAAAGATTTACCCTCTAAGCGTTCAGCAATCAGGACTTCAGAAACTTTCTGCATTGTATTTAATAGTCCTGATAGATTTATTTTTCCATTAATTTTTTTAGTCCCTTTTTGAACCCATTTATACTTCTGGATTTCACATCTTGTGACAGTAAATATCAGAATTTGTGTTTTATGAAGAATATTTTTTTTTAGTGTTTCTATCTGATAATTTCATTGAATGTCTCCAACTCTTTGTAGTAACATAATCATTCCCTGCTCTCCTTCTTAATACCATTCATGCTTTTGTAAACTATCACATCCCACTTTTGCTATCTTTTTTCCAGCCTGATGAGCTACAGTCTTGTTCCTCACCGCAAAAAAGCTGTCCTGTGCCTGTGGCCAGCTGTTCTACCCCTCTTTATAACATTGCTACACATTCTGTGCTCTGAGATAGAGACTACAAGTATTCAAGATGCAGGTGCATTATGGATTTAACCAGCAAGACAGTAATTTTTTTTTTGTTCTCTTTTTTGTCTCATCTTCTTTCCTAGCAATTCCTAAAAGCCCCTCTGGGCATTTCTGACAACAGTTGAACACTGAGGTGACCTTTTCTAATTATTCAAAGTGACTCCAAGATTTCTCTTCTGAGCAGCACTGTTCATTTGATACCTATAACTGGTGTTGTTTTTCCCCATATGCATTAGTTGGCATTCACCACTACTGAGTTTTTTCTTAATTCATGACATTCTCCCGAAGCTCTCCACAATTAGCTTCAGCTTTAACTATTCTGACCAATGCTGTATCATCAGCAAACCTGGTCACCTCACTTGTACTGCTTACGCAGGTTGCTTATGAATATAGTGAACAACACATTTGAAACCTTTTTGCATCTGCAAAAACTAATTGTGCAGTTTCATTCCTGCTACTATTTACTTTTTTTAGGAATGCTTAGGTTTACTGCAAGTGGAGATGTTCACACTGTGTTGACCCAGTAGTGTTTTAGGCCATATGTTCATTGGATAGTTTAATACATTTGTGAGATGGCTCCTTTTTGCAGAAACTGTTGGATCCATCATATTTATAAGTGTAAACTAATTTTATTCTTTATTTTGGTTTCTATCAATTTATGTGCTGCAGAGGTCATGTTTGCTGATCTGTCATTCCCTCAGTGTTTTATGGAGCCCTTAGAAAACACAGCAATTTTTTACCTTTTTTTTCTCCACATACTGAGGCAGAATTGCAGACTTGGTTACAGGCCTCCATCACTAACTTAGTAACATCTTTGATTAAGAACTTTTGAATATTTATTTTCTAATCCAAGTGATGGGTTACTATTAATTTATTGATTTATTCTAAGAACTATTCAACCCATCTTTCATTTTCAGTTTAATCTTTTTTCACTTTCTTTAATAATTTTACATGAGTTTGGCTGAAGAAGTCTAGAAAAGAAGAGGGGTTGTTCCCAATAAATAGTGAATGTTTTGAACTCTTTCTGGACCTCTATGCTTTTAAGAATAGTGATTATTGCAAATACTTTATCATGCTTGTTGGTGTCTCCTGTTAGCCTTTCTGTATTTCGGGAGGGATTTCATAACCTCACGTTCTATTTATGCTTTTCTGGAGCAATTACATGTATCACAAAGTGCTATTTCGTCTGTTATCTGAACACTTCATCTCAGGCTAGAACATAATCTCTTGCTTTTTGCTTGTGTTTTTCATCATGTTGAACATTGGTTTTTATTTTAATGCCCAAGTTTTTTTCCAACACTGCTGGAGGAACCAGTCCTTTGTTTTCAGCAAACACTTCTCCAAAAAGTAGTAAGTCTATCATGTTTTGAAGTTTAATTCTGTTGCTTCTCTGGGATGTCTTTACAGAATTACTAACTGTGATTTGGAATAGAGCTCATTTAAATAAGGAAGGGAACTGCACTGTTATGTGTTTTATATTTGTTTACCTTGCACTAAGATGTAAGATGGATCCCTCTCCAAACGTGCAAGGGGATTTTTACACCCCACCGGTATTCTACACTCAGACTGCATCTTTGCAAATGTAACATTACATGATGAAAAGTAAATTTGTGAAGCAAACTCTGAGCTTCAAATTGGCTTCTACAGTTATTTTCACTCCTAAGCAAATGCTCCTAGGATTTAAATCAGCTGTACACAATTTCCAGCATCATCATCCTGATCTTCCCGCTTCATTTAGGGGTGTTAATGAAAATGCAGTTGGCTGCTCCTCTTGCATATGGACAGGACCTAATCATCCTGAAGACACATCTTTTGGCAGTGCAACTGATTTACATAAATCAGGGTGTCTCTGATGCTGGTTTTTACATTTTCAAATATCTGCATATAATTGTACTTTACATCAAGCAAAGTCACTTTTTAATATACCTTTAAAAAATGATAAATCTTGCCAAATAATTTTATGTTATTAAGAATTTCTAAAGATTCCCCTTACTTTTGATTACCAGTTGTGACACTCTGTACCGAGCACATCAGGTGTATCATCACACCTTTTGGGCCAGTCTTTCACGAGATAAAAACAGATGGTGGTTGAAAAACTTGCATCTTTTTTTAATTATTAGCGCTTTTTTTGCCTTTTTTTGTGCAAATTTTTGATCTCAAATTACGCTTGCACAGCTTGTAGTATCACAGCCCACACATTAACACTTTGCAATACATCATGAGAGTTAAAGACTAAGAATGTATTGTCCAATATTGAGTCTCAGTTTTTTTGGTCAGTAATAATGCCTTATGCAAATAAATGAAATATTTATGTTTCTTAGGACACTTTACTAAATGTTTCTTAGGTTTCTCAGTGCAAAAAAAAATGTTTTGACTGTTGAAGAAACACTTATCCATGAAACATTTTTGCCTTCCCAAATGGCAGAGAGGAAATGCATCCAGGTTTGGTCCATTGATACATAAAACCCACAAATCTCAAGCTGTTAAAAGAAGGACTTCTCTGCCTACAAGATCATGTTTGAACTGGTTCAGGCTTCTCAGAGCCTGAGAAGAAGTCCCCTTTTGCCTGAATTTCATCTCTCTAATCTCAGTACTTTACATATTCAACTCCTGACAAGGACTCAAGTATCAAATTTGCACTTTAACCTAAGGGATTCTTTGCTGGTAACTCTGAGACTGATTTGAGAGTAGGTGAGTTTGTCTGTCTTCATACAGACATAGGAATGAGGAGGCATTGAAATTAAGTGATTTACAAGGGGAAATTCTGGTGATAATGTTGATATTCATAGTTTCCTGGCTTTCAGTCCTGTAATTGGATCCTTAAGCAATTCTTCTTCTGTCCTGTAGTTGTGCTAACCTGGCAAAAAACGAGGCCAAACCATGAGTCTGAATCTCAGCATCTCCAAAAGTCAGGAAGTAGCTTGTAGGTTCTATCTTAAATACCTTCAGTGTGAAGAAAAATAGTTGTGTACCTCCACTGTACAGATCTCTGAGGAGTACCTTGACATTTTATTTTCTCTATTATTTTTTATTTATGCTATTCTTTTTTTTCTGATCAACACCTGAACTGTTTGAAGTTTGCAAGTCTGGAGAGGGACCGGAAGAAGTGAATAGTGGTTGGTACCAACCAGTGACTGGGAATTGTGATGAGAAAAATTCTAATGATAACTCTTCGGCTGGGCAGCCTTGGAGGAAAAACAGATGAAATCGCTTTGGCTAAAATGGATGTCTGCAGCTTTGCTAAATCTCTCTCAAAGAAACAAACCCTTGCCTGATAGTTTTTACAACAGCAGGAGCAGTCAGAATGCCAAGAGAAAGCTCAGTTCAGACCAACACTTCAGTGGTATTTCAGTGCCGAAATCCTGCTTTCTTCCTTGTGCTGCAAGAATGAAGAACAGCACAAGGTCTCAGGCTTAGAATTTTTTAATTTTTTCCCCCTATTACGGTCAGCTTAAACTGAGACATGAGGCACATGCTGGATTTGAAAATGCAGCTTTCAATGAGCAATGAATCTGGCATTCACACACTGCATTGTGCTGCCAGTCCTGCCCAACTCGTGTGCTTCCTACTGCCTTATGAGCCGGGCTGTCTGTGCCATGATGTCGCTACTGTGACAATGATACCGCCAGTTGCCTGCACCATCCCATCCCTTTAGATTTGGAGTTCTAAGAAACAGCAGATTGGAAAAAACAAGTAAATGTCAACTCTCTGGACTTGAAATTAGTCCTTTCTTCTGAGGATCTCATTGCACTTTGTACACCTAGGTCAGTACTCCTGGGAACTATAGAATTAGATGTTGTCATTTCACATGTATGAAGCAACACACAGTTGAGCAGCTTACCTGGGAGAATACCTGAAAAATGTTACCTCCGAGAAGAGATTTACTTCTCCTTATTCCCATACTGCGTGCCAGCCAAATAGCTGTTCTTGGCCAGCAGTAATCTGAGCTGAGGTCTGATGCATCCAAAGCATGAGTAAAAGTTCAGTAAATTAACATTCATTGTTGCAGGACAGCTTTTCAGGAGAAAGCAGCTGCCTTTGATAGGTGTGAGACTTAGATTAGAAGCTCAGGACCTTTGAAAATCAGAACTTCTGCTAATATATACCATCCTGTGTTCAAATACATAAGACACTGGCTTGGGATCCCCTACTCAGCTGTGGAACAATTCTTGTGTGCTATCATCTGTCTGCTCTAACAAGGAGAAAGAAAAATATGTTTATTACATATTCTTTGCTGTTGAATTTCTGAACCTTGTCAGCTCAGTCCACTCTTTGGTTCTTCATGGGCTCAGCTATTCCATGGGGCCACCTCTTTCTCCAGTTATTTGTAGACTTTGTTCTTCCCTTAGTGCTCATCCACAGTTACATCTGATCTACCTGTCAGGCTTTGGTTTTTTTGTTTTCCTTCTTCTCTGATAATTCCTCTTCCTCCCTCTTTCTCTCTGAACAATTTCTTTGTCTCCTCCTTGCTTTGCTTTTGTATCTTTCCACCTCTTCTGTGTGCTGCACCTCTTCAGTTCTCCCTGCCTTCACTCTTGGACATCCTGTGCCTTCAACCTGTCTCCCCAGGAGGGATGAATTGTGGTGATGGGACATCCCTTACAGCACCTTACAGTTACTCAGATGTCTGTCAAGGTCTCTGCAAGTGCCCCTGGGAAAGCTGAGGAAGTCACTGGAGAAGGGGAGATCTCTGTGAGCATAGTTGGAGGTCAACTCACTACCATCTGTATTCATGTGATAACACAGTGCTGCAAGCACTGTATCTTGTGGGAACGCTCATTGAACCCCAGCTAAACTGTTCTGTATTTATACATACTTTCAGTGTGCAGGGCTGAGAAAGTGGGTTACACAGAGTATTTTGTAAAGTGCTCTGAATAAATGAATTTGTATAATTAACAAATAAACCTTTCCACCAACTTTCCAATAACCCACTTAATTTCCTTGCAGTGGTTTCTGAGGTCAGCTGCAACGATAGTCATTTCACTTGAACTAGCTTCTGATGAGCTCTTTTCTCTTGATTAATCATATGGTCTGTCTACTAACTTTTGTTGTTCTCACCTTTTCCTCTGTCTCTTCTCTGGTCCTTGGTAATTGTCTTTTCCCAGTACAGGCTGTTGGCTCAGATGTTATTTGCAGGGCTGTATGAAAACATCTGTGTCACCCTGTTAGCTCAGGTAGTGAAAGTAGTTTTTACAGATGACTATGTTACCTTTCCTGGGATAACTAATTCTCTCTCTCCCTTTTTTTCCCTTCACAGCGTGTATTAACCTGGGAGACTGTTTCTTGCTCTGGTACTTGATCACTGAGAGTTATCTTGGGTATTTCTCTCCACATCCATCTCTGAAGCTTCTTTCAGGCTCTTCTGATGGCTGGCTTCCTATTTCTCTTCCTTCAAAACTCTTCTGAGAATTCACTTCAAAGACCCTTATAAATTGCAGCTTCAATGACAGGTAAAGTAATTAACCTACTAATAGAAATAATTTATAAAAAAACACACCCATGTTTTGTATTCTGGAAACAGGCCCATAATCAGACTAACCATTTGCTGATTTTCTTCCTGTATTTCTATGTTGTCCATTCTTGTCTCATCTAATCTACATCATGGTTGAATCCATGCTTATTTCTGTGTATTTCTGTGTATTATTAATGGACATGGGAGTCCTGATAATACAGCATGTACATGTGATTTGGAGAATATATGCATGTGAATATTACCTTCCAATTGAACTATATCCAGAGAGAGAGACTGGAAGGCTGATCTTCTGCTCCCACAGCTAATGTGTATATGCAAAGCACCAGACTGAAGAAGCATCTATATTACTGCTTGCTCAAAGCAGCAGAGACTATGTCATACATAATACAGAGACATCATTACTAATATAAAACACTGCTGGGGAGAAGGGACACATGGGCGGGCCAAGATGGCAGATGGCTTTTAGTGGCATGCTGCTTTCAGTTCTTCTACCTTTGTAATTTGTGCAATTTAAAGCCTTTGGTTACTGTTTTTACTCTGCTGTCCATTGGCCCTGGTGGGAGTTTTTGTTGTTGTGTGAGAATGCAGTGTATTTTTAGTGAGGGCCACAGCCAACACCATGTGCTGTGTTCTCCTGGTGACTGGTGTTACAAATGCAGGCTAGTCAAGAATAGCTTTTACGATCAGTTGGTTTGCTGAAGAATTGATGAAAATAGCAGTGGTCTCGGCCCTATAACCTCTGCAGGATTTTGTGGTTGCTCAGTAAGGCACTACTGAGGTAGAAAGCTCTCTGGCAGCTAAAGAGGGAGGGTGGAAATAAAATATACCTCAAAGAGAAGGAGTTTGTAAATGGGGTTAGGGATGTATGAGAGTATCTTCCCTGATTTGCATAGTGATAGAAAATTTCTTTGAGGGAACAGGAACATGAAGGAGCCAAGTGGCCCTTCCTGTGCTTTAGGAATGGTGTTCAGGAAATTTGAGGTTCTTTCTGGCCCTGTTGTGTGGGCCAAAGTCACTTAGGCTCCTTTAGCCTCAGCCTCACATCAGTAAAATGAAAATAACATTTTGTCATTTGAAAAGGCATTGAGTCATTCTCCATCCCTTCATTCTCTGGGAGCTCTAATGCTCTCTGAGACCCACTGGAGGATGATGCTGAAGGAGTGCAAGGTGCTGGTATAGTTGATGCCAATGATAGCTCTACTGGGCAATACTCTGACTGGTCAGTGTTTAGCTGTGGAAAGTTTCCCATTCCACAGGGACAAGTGTGGTCATAAATTCTGCCCTTCAGGGCAGTGCCTGTAGTCAGCTGCAGCAAAGGAGGTCATCTTATTTTCTATCCCCAAACTCCTTTTTTGTTCACTTCAGAACCATTAAATTTAACATCCAGTACATCTTACGTGGGGCAGGCTGCTCACCTCTATCTACTAGAATAGATCTAATTTTTTGATGGCTGAACCACCTTATTGTGGCTTGGCCCAAAAGTGGAAGCACAGACGTGCTTTGAAGGAACCCATTACAGAGGGGAGAAGCAGGAAATGGTGCAAATTTTGGGAAGCAGCCTTTCTCCTGTGGGTAGAAACCTGCTCTAATTTTTAGACTGAAGAAATAGAAAGAAGCTTGTGGAACCTTTTTGTGGGTGCTTCTGAACTAGAAAGAAGTGCAAGACGCAAAGCCTGAAATTTGTATCTCTTTTGGTATTTCCTTCTCTTTTTTATAGCTCTTTTGAATTTTCTGATACTTAGCTTTCATCTCTGTATTTTACTTTTGATTTTAATTTTTGATTTTCATGAGTCTCTCTCTAATTAGAGCAGGTAAAATCAGCTCAGCTAAGCATAAGCTTTATTGTTCTACAATATGTTTTTTACCTTTACATGGTATGGGTTTTCATGGCAGTTTTAATACCAAACCATATTTGCACAGGTATAAATCTATATTCATGTTACCAAGTGTGTGACTTTTTATACTGAAAAGCCAATGCACAATGAAACAATATTGCAAGAACTTTTGTCACATTTCTGTTGCTGAGTGGGGTTAAACCATGACAAATAATAAGAACTTTTGTTCAGACTCACAGCTCAGAGAAATTTTTGAAATACCCTTGCATACCTACATTAGTTCTTTTGAGCTCAGACAATTATTCTGCCTGGAGTCTAAGTACCAGATGAATTCCTGAAATTAGTTTAGGAATTTTCTAGGCCTGCTTTTGGATTAATTTTTAGATTCCAGCTTCCTATATTTTTATCCATTTCCCTAAGTTCATATTATAAGTGGATTTCTTTATCAGAATTTGAGTGAACATGAAACTGGAATGTAATAGCCTATTTTCAACTCTATTTTCAGGAGTTGTTATAATTCACAATGCATACGGTAGCTATAAAAAGACACATTATATTTTCAAGGTCTGTCACATTATTTACAATGTGAGAACATAAAAACTCTCTGATGTTTCGTGATAAACAGTCAGACCCAGTAGCACTGCTGAACGATGGGTTAGGTACATCAGGTGCATAATCAGCTTCAGGTGGAGTAAAGAAGCCAAGGGTATAGAAACATACTATCTCTAGAGGACAAGAGTGTACTCCAATATCTGCAGTTTCAAGTGCTGGAGTATGTGGGTTAACAGAAACATTTCTGGTATTTTGTGGCCTAGCACTGCTACCTTCCAGGCAGTCAGTCATCTAAGCAAAATTTCCACATGAATGGCTGCTGAAAAACACAATGCCCCTTACCCTAGGGTGAATCCTAGTTTTGTTAAAGTCAATGACAAAACTGCCTTTGACTTCAATGGGGTCAGGACTGATGATGTCTGATTTCCATTCGAGTTTAGGGTTGGAGATATCTTGCAGGAAAACAACTCAGTCTTCCGCTCAGGGGATGGAAGAGCTCCATGGATTTTTCACCTTTGTGGCCAAAGCCGGTTTATCATCCTCTGAATCTAGATGTGCCCACAAAAGATATCATTGCCCTCCTGTTCAGAGGTTACTGCTTCTTCACTCTTTAAATTGTTTAAGGCAAAATTAGCCAGGTTAGCTTGTACAACTGAAAATCGTGGTTTCAGCTGGGGTATTTGACCTGGAGTGAATTGGGGAGTGCTCACACCTGCTGCATGGCTCACAGATCAAGACAAAGCAAAAAACCAGGAGTTGCAGAGTTGACTGCGAGTGTTAAACTCTGGGACAGAAAAAGGACATGTGCCCATAGTTTAGGTCACTAGAAGAGTGCCACTGCCTTGTGGCTCCTTGGTGTGCTGAAGGTCACTACTTAGCAGAGCTGTGTACACAGGGAGAATTATTCTCAGGAAGAACCTTGGCAAGGATAGAAGGCTGTATGGGGTTTGGCAGCTTGCCTGAACCAAATCTTTTTCTTAAGGCTAAGTGAGAACTTTGACCTTGGGGTCTTACATTTCTGTTGGAAAACCTTTTCCTTGTGCTCCTTCTCTGTTGGTCCTGGCACTCCCACAGAGTTGGTGCCACAGGCTGAGTCTGCTGTTGGGAGGGGTTGTCCTGTGCTGTGTTCTCAGTGCACCTTCAGAGGGTGGGAGGTACTTCATATCAGCTGTATTGCAACAGCCACAAGTGTAGTTTTCTACCCTCGTGTAGCTTTTGTTTCTTCTTGTTTTTGGGAGTGCTCCAGAATGACATTTCAAACAGGAAACTTCCCAACTTTCGATACAGCCTTTCTGCACTTATATTTAAGAGCCACCCTCAGACCTACTGAGAGCTCACAGAAAAGTGTCTGTGGTTACATACACACAAGGAAAACAGAACCAGCACCTACAATGAGGCGTTTTCCACATGTAAATGCAAGGCCCTGTTGGGCACACCTGTGTTCAGGTGCTGGTGAATGCTCTGATGTACAGAACCAAACTGATGGGTTGGTATGTGCTGTCTGCCATTTTATGCCCCTGCAGTATTTTGTTTGTCTCTCAAATGGATGCTAAATCGTTGGAGAATAGTATAAATCAGGCCAAACCAAACCAAATAGAAAATATAAAGAAATTGCTGGAACAATACAAAAGGACTCCTTCAGCAGGGATCAGAGATTTAATTCATTTCACAGGAAAGTGACTGACTCATTTGAGCAATACCCGCTCTGATCTCTTACATGTGCAAATGGCTGACAAAGGCAGGTGTCTAAATTTGCAAGTGACAGAAATAGTTTTGTTATGCAGTATGAGTTGCAGGACTTTGGGCTCAGCTATATTATGTAGAAAGAGATGGTTTCCCCTAATTTTTATTATTTAGTTCTTCAACACTAGAATGTCCTTTTTTGTTGTGTGCTGCATACCTGTGTACAAAGTAGACAGTCCTGATGGCTGACCATAAACAGCATTTGGTAACTCTGATCTCTATCTCCCCCTCTGTGAAAGAAATCTAATCTTATTTGCATGAACATTTATGTATCATACAATTTACTTTCAAAATGATTCCATAACTCCATAATTCACAAGACTGCACCACTTTGGTGCCAGTATTTCTTTTGCATCTTGTTTGTTTGAAAGAAGATTCTTCTGGCATATTTTGAATTATAAGTTGGCAAACAAGAATTTTTTTCCTCTTGACTTCAAAGCAAACACAACAGTAAAGACTTAACAGCTAGATCCTTGTGGGAAGCCTGCTGACACCTTATTTAGTGTGTGATTTTAAATTACGAGAAGAAGAGTGAACTTGTTCAATGTACTTTGTGCCATTCAAATTCTGACTGCAAAGTGCCCTATCCTTTCAGAACAATGAAACTGTGGACCTTGTGCAATGTGAGGCAGCTGGGATCTTAAGGCTGGGATTGTAGCAAGTGTGCCACAGATGTACAGTGTGAAGCTCCTGACCCCTGTTCACCCAGGGAGATCTTAGGCCTTTGATGGAGCAGGGTACTGAGACCAGAAGATGGCAGAGAATGCAGAAACAGTGTTACGCTTCATTTTGTGGTTGCTTTTGTGCTGCGTGAGTAGATCATGTAGGTTTAATTCCAGGAAAAACAATTGAAACAGCAAACTCACAAAGGATGTTTTGGACTCTTCTGCAAAGGTTTTTAAGTCCAAATTCAACAGCCACCCATCAGACAAGGTCTAGGTGTAGCTGATCTTGCCTGACTGCAAGAAGATGGGCCAGCAGATCTCTTGAGGTTCTTTTTGCCTGTAAACTTACCTGATTTCATTGTTGTAATACTGAAATGTGGGGCATGAACATCTGAAAGAGAGATGAGAAATTCTACTAGCTGGGCAATAACAGAAAAGGGAAATGCTCACATTTTTCCTTTTTCTGTCAGGTGATCACTCTTAAAATGAGCAGTTACTCTAACACTGTCATCCTTTCCATTGTAATTTCCTTTGTGACTTATTGGTGTTGGGTCAAAAGGTGACCCAAAAGGCTAGTGAAAATCAGTGATTTACGGTTGGCTTCACTGGGAACTCAACTTCTCAGGCTCAGAAAATTCAAGGGGGCTTTGTCTGAATTGTTATATTTGCAGCTGTGATCGAACTGCATCAGAGGGCTTGACAGCATGTCCTTGAAGTGATGAGCTTTTGGGTTCTTCTATACTATTGCACTAGGTTGTTGCACATTTCTGGTAGAGAAGGTTGTGTTGCTGTCCCTTTCCTGCCCCATTCTGCATTTGGGTGTCAGGTGCAGGTCAAGGCAGTTGAATTGTATTGAAGGTTGCTGGTGGAGGTGCTACAGCTGAAGGGTCAGGATCCTGCCTGTTTGTTGGTGCAGAAGGTCAGAATCTGACAGGGGAGGGGGACTGGAAGGCTGCAACACCTTGTTGCTAATATGGTGGGCTGAACTTTGCCAGGGGAGTGCCCTTAAACTCTCAAAGTGCTCTCAAGACACAAGGCACACCAGCACCCCACCTTCCCATACAGAAGGGAAAACAATTATTAGAAAGAGGCATTTCCATGCTCATGTGGACACAAGGTCAGCCTGAAATATCTATTTCTGTCTGAGGTGAACAAAATCGCTTATTACCAAAGGGCAGCATCCACACAGGTGATCAATATGGGGACCTCTGTAGCTTGTTTATTTCGTGAATGTAATAGTCTCTTCTGTTTTCTTTCCTTTGATATTTTCATCAGAATAATTCAGTCTGACAATGTTTTTAAGTTAGTGAGAACAACCAAGGGATAAAGAGTTCAGTCACCTTGGCCTCTTTCTTCTCCTAGTATTAAAAGTGAGGCTAGCTGTTATTATGATATAGTATTTTACTCATTGACTTTCTTTTGAAGGTTCATAACGTGGAAGCTGTTTAAAAAAATCAATTTGCATAAATGCTTTTTAATAACAAAAAATAATGTTTACTCTTCCTTGACTTATTAATCCTTTTTTTGCATAGCAATTAGATACAAAAACTTGTGTGTATGTGCA
>VXBX01010399.1:0-15593 GCA_013400415.1 Scytalopus superciliaris | reverse complement strand
CTCATTAATCATGTAAATTAAGATGTCATAAATGTTTGTCTTATATAAAGATTTTTCTTATTTTCTGGAAATTCTTCTTTTTATAAAGTATCACTTTTATCTGGCTTGCTCTTTTTTTAATATTATTTTTTATGCATTTTGATTTCCTTATTAATCTCTAACTGGGTACTAGCAAAGTCATTCCTTCATCATTACTTAATTTGTTACTCTGTTGCGCTTTGTCCAGAAATATGAAATGTGTCTTCAGTAATTATTATAACATGCATCTTGATTAAATAAAAATTCCAGCTAATAATCTGTGAAATAGTAAATAGATTTGACGTTTATTTGAAAGGAGAAATTTGAAGTTCCCTACTGAAAATGTATTGAATGTAATAAAAATATCAGCTGGCATATTTAGAAGATTTTGTCGTAAAATAGTTTGGTTTAGACATGTTCAGCAATGAGAAGACCTTTTGAGCTTTTTTTGTAACAAAGAAAAATATATGGGGAACTAAGTAAAACAGCTGTTATACATACAGTAAGATTGCAAGATTAATAACTGTAGACTTAAGTTCAGTCTCTTCTGAAATTGTGTGTGTGAGTGAATGTGTGTGTGCTTGAAACTGAAAGGCTTTATTTATTTATTTCATTTTCTCTTCTGCTTTTCATATAGAAAATAAAAAAGACCCTTTGGACTGGAAGCAAAGACCCCAAGCAGCATTCTGATTTGCCTCATTCAAAGTCCCTGCTGTATTTATTTTCCTGAAGCTTTTTTCCTTCTTTCTTTTTTTAATAAACACTTATAAAACTATATTGCTTGAAGTTGCTATCCACCAAAAATACCTGTGAAATGCTTCCATTGCTCCTCTGTTCATTTCTTCCCTATCTTTTTTGTAGTGTTATATTTTCCCTTCCTATCATCTTTTCCATATTTCTAGAAAAAAATTGTCTTGAAGGCTCTGATCAACTTAATTTCTTATACAGTTATGTGGAGACTCAGTATGAGACAGTGGCTGACTTGTGTGCCAGTTTCAGTGTGGAATACTAGGACTTTTGCCAGGAACAATAAGATGGCATCAGGAAGTCATACTCTGGAAGAGTCATGAAATAACTCACC
Source organism: Scytalopus superciliaris (assembly GCA_013400415.1). Lineage (NCBI taxonomy): Eukaryota > Metazoa > Chordata > Aves > Passeriformes > Rhinocryptidae > Scytalopus > Scytalopus superciliaris. The sequence continues at coordinate 14,494 of VXBX01010399.1, read as the reverse complement.
TAGGACTCCTATCAGTCTTGTTACTGTGTGAATAGGTTGAATGTTTGTGTGATTAAAAAAGAGATCATATCAAAGGCAGTGATAAGTGGAGTGTGAGACAGTAAGTCTACTGTGTGCCATATAGGTGTAGTTGGAAGGTGAATATATGGGAGGATGAGTTAGCACCTTCCTGGGTTGAAGGTTTATAGAGACATAGCTTTAAACTGTTGGTTCACAGGGGGAGTGTTACAGAGGCAAGCAAGATTTAATCCTGGAAAAGGCACCAGACAGAGAGAAACTATTCTGCATAGGAAAGCTTTAGATTGCTCTTCCACAAATATTGTCTGAGTAGCTGCAAGCAGCCAAGACCAAACATTGCACCACTGTTTTGAGGTGGGAGTATAATTAGATCTGGGTGCATGCCTGCAATTTAGATGGTTTTATCAGATTTTTGTTGCACGGTGATTTTCTAAAAATCATATAATCATAGAATGGCCTGGGTTGGAAGGAACCTTAAAAACTGTCTAGTTGGAACTAGATGGGTAAGGGCAAGGACACCTTGCCCCTCCATGGGCAAGGACACCTTTCACTAGATCAGGTTGCGCAGGCATCCATCCAATCTGGCCTTAAACAGTTCAAGGGACTGGGGCATCCGTAGCTTCTCTGGGCAACCTGTTCCAATGCCTCACCACCCTCACAGTAAAGAATTTCTTCCTAATATCAAATCTAAACCTACTCTCTTTCAGTTTGAAGCCATTCACCTTGTACCTGTCACTATATGCTCCTGTAAATAGCCTCTCTCCATCCTTGTTGTAGGTTCCCTTCAGGTATTGGAAGGCTGCAATTAGGTCACCCCTAAACTTTCACTTTCCCAGGCTGAACAAACCCAATTCTCACAGCCTTTCCTGGTAGGAGAGGTGTTACATCTCTTGCTGGCCTCCTCTGGATTCACTCCAACAGGTCAATGTCCTATTGTTTTGGTTGTGAATATTTGCTTATGTTAGTGAAGTCTGTAGCCTAAACAAGCGGGGCTTTACCTAACTGAAGTCTTACACAGCTCTGGGGATGTGTTCCAGTTCCCTGGCCAGGTATGGTGTGGACAACAGGAGGAAGTGTTCGAAGCTGTATCTCTATCACCTATAATACTTAGGGAGTAATTACCACTGTTTTATTCCATTTTCCAAGTCTGAAAATATGGCCTCTTAGTAATACCTCAGGATAAATATCACAAAATTGTTAGGAAAAAAAATGTAGCAAATATCTATTCAGTCATTTTAAAAGATGCTTTTAGTTGCTAATTTTTTCTCTATACATTGATACCCTTGAAAACGCCATTAGTGTTTCTCTCTAGCTCTGTTTTCCCCATCAAGCAAGTCATACTAGTATTGCCTTTTCCATCTTCACCTTTCTTTATTCTCTTTGAAGAGAAGCTGATTGTCATTTGGATGACAAATGATCTGTGCCATCAGTCAGTTTTCAGTTGTCTGTTTTTCTGTCTTCAGTAAGCTGAACTTTTGTTATTTCTTTTTAATTCCTGCAGTCTTTTTTTTCCCCCATATCTCTAAAGATCTTGTATTTGATCAGTCTTCAAAATCTTTTAAATAAGTGATACATAATTTTCCCACAGAACCTGTGCTCCTTTACCCCTAAGATGAGCAGCTCTGTTGAGAACAGGACGGTGCCCTATCACCCCCATGTGTATTTTGTGGGTTATGTTTTTGAATGGCTTGTTTTTGTAAAACTTCAAAAGTAAATTTAGGTATTTGAAATTTCATTTGAAGTTTTTACAGGTTACTGCATTATCTTTTCTATAGTTATTTGTAGCTATATATGTTCTCTCTATAATAAGGTTTTTAATTTAAATAGCTTGGATTTAAAGAAAATTCCATTATAAAGTGCCTAAGTACACCTGTATGCTGTCTATTTAAAACTGATTTAAAAGTCTCCACACTCTTGGGTGACTATCAAGCTAACAAACTATCAAACAAATTTCCATAAAGCTATATGTCAGTGCAGCTTGCCACAATGAAGTTACCCTGACAGAGTGATCAGAAGTGATTGATGTGTCAGGGAAAGCAGATATTTTTGAAGAGCTGTGTAAAGCTGTAAATATTTCTTGTTGTTCTTTACCAAATGGTATTTGAAAAGCTGACGTCTGCATTTTTAATATGTTTGTTTAGAGTCCAATGGTATGGTACATCAAGACCTGATTAATTGAACTGACTTTGTAGGGATGTGTTGGAGGTATGTAAAGATTAAGACTGGCTATTTAACCCAAAATGTTACAGGAGGCATTTTCAGTAGATACTGTTTTAAGCTAAGCTGGTGAAGCCTTACTAGTTGCCCAAATACGTTTTGTAGGAACTACAAGTTTTGTAATGCAAAACATGTTTTAATTGGTTTGATGCTGAATCATCAAACATGGGAACATCTCTTTAAGTAGCTGAGTTATCAGATGTACATGGTAGGGCTGTATTTTTAATATTTCTGCTTTTATGGAGGTATTTGACAAGGAAGACCTAATAGCCTAATGGTGATGCTTGAATACTGCAAAGGTGTTTCAATGCAGGACTGCTACGTAAAACCAGCGCTCAAACTTGGAAGCAGGGAGTTTGCAACCACTGGGCACGCTGTACAAAAATGTGGGCAGTATAGGTTCTAATCTTTCAGCCTTTCTTGTGCCCTGCCTTTGCCACTTGTTGGAAAGTCTTCTAAAGGTGGCATGGATAGAGTCTTTACTGGAATAAAATTCATGGTGCATTATCACGTGCTGGGTAAACATATGAGCAGCATTGCTGATGATGTGTTGTGATGGCCTAGCAGAGAGTAAAGCAGAAGCTCATACTATCAGAGGTAATAAGCAGATGGTTTTCTGTGCTGGAAGCAGTAAATACATTGCTTGTTATGTGAAGAATTTTTTTTTTTTTTTTTTAATATAGATGCCACAGGACAGAAGTGTAAAGATCAAAAGTCTCATATTAACAGAGATGTGAAGGAAACATTTTATTGTATTCTCAACTTTTTAAAAGAAAACACAATTTCAGTAGTTTCCATTACCAAGTGTCTTTTTGCAAGGAAAAATAGTGCATCTCATAGCCTTACGCTAGGTGCCTATGCCAGCAGGCTGGTGTACATAAAATCTGTTAATAGTCCCTGGAGAGAGACAGGGTCCTTCAGCAAGCACTTCAGGCAGCTGTAGGGTTCTGTGGTAAATCTCTTAAATCTCTTTAAAAACATCTTTCTCTGCCTTCTCTGAATGTTTAGAGGCTTCTGTTGCTTAATGCCATTTGGGAACTTAAATTGGTCTGAAATAGTTCTAGATATGTTGCAGGTGCCTTAAGATTAGAGTGACAGAGACTCAACACAAGATTACTAGAGCCACTAGATCCACTTCTAGTCAGATGTAATTTTAAACTGGACTGGTGATCCTAGTTCTTGCTGATCAAAATTTGTGAATATACTTGATGAATTGAATATCTTAAAAATATATGAAAACAGCTTTCATATCATGATTTCAGCGTTATGTTAACTATGCTGGGATTATTGCTTGAGAATGAACATTTGGCATTTTTTGTACACTTGGCCAACAAAATGTTCGTTTTATTTCATATTGTCTATTTACAGTTTTAAGGCAGGAATTTTCCATAAAGTTTATAGAAGTTCTCGCTGGCTGTACTTGGAAAACAGCAGGAAACAATGTGCAGAACTAAACCTCTGTCCTCCATGTTCTAGAATATGGATACCTCACTTAGTATTTTTTCAGATACTGGGTCTTATTTAAATGTAAGTATTTCAGAAGTGTGAACTGGTAATTTTTATTTAAATTTTGTACTAATTCCAAAAAGATACTGCATATATCCATAAATATTCTGCTGAGTTGTACCGTGGCAGTGTTGAAAAGTGAAACTAATTGTTACCTGAAAAAGAGCTGCAATACCGAGAGTCTAAGCAATCTTCCAGGGTTTTGGTTGCAGGTTGGCCTTTCTCCTTTCCACCAAAATGAGTGCTCTTAGTGTGTAAATGGGCTCCAGGTCTAATGCCCTGCTGAGACTGAACCCTTGTGCCTTATGTATTTAGACCTATGATCGGACTTGTGCTGCTTACTGCCTTTACAATATAAGGGCCAAAGCAAGTATAATGCAATTACCAGTATTCAAATAGCACTAGCACGTAACGGGGTGTGATGGTGGCATCTGACTTTTCACTGTAATTTACCTAAGTTTTGAATTGATGTCAAAATTTTGAAATATTGATAAATACTATTAGTGTTTATGAACTGTGGATATATAATTATGGCAAAAGGAAGACTTTAGTTCAACTGTCTTTATTGAAGTATATAAAATGTTAAATAACATAAAGTGAGCCCCAGAATTCTAAAAAAAAGGTTTCAAAAGGTAACAGATTTTTTTTTTTTTTTTATTTTGTGTCAATAAAGGATCTTGGTTTAAGGTCCAGCATTATTCTCCAAACAGAACTGCTTCCCAGGCTGTGGTGCCCTCAGCTCCCTTGCTGTCACACCTTTTTGGTTGTGGTGTTTTGTTTTGTTTTGTTTTGTTTTGTTTTTTCCCCCCTCACTTTGGTGCTCCAATATGGTTTATTATGCCCTTTACCTAACTGCTCTCTATATTGTGCAGACTGCATCTTACTATTTATACTATTTCTCTTCTATTGTCATATCCTGCATGCTCATACTGTAGCGTAAGGAGATAATTGAACTCATGTTGCACCACGTTTTATGTGCAGCTTTTTCTAAATGCTTTGTGTGCCTCTTCTGTTGAGATAAGTCTCAATTTTCTCCCTCCCTAATGACTACATTGAGGATTTGCTAAGAGTGCAGTGACAATGCATGTGAAAGAGCTCTCAGTATCTGACTGATGACACTTCAGCAGCTAATTGCTCATAGAATTTTACTTCATGAAACGGTTCATACACCTATTCCACTCAGTACATAACCTTGGAAATCTACGTGGTGAGTGAAGCTTTGCCAAAATGTATGAAATATATTCCAAAAAAACACAAGCGTAATTGGAATTTATAAGGAACTGTTCTGAATGATTCCTTTTTCTCCTGCTGAAAACTCTACCACTAGTAGATACTACTGACAGAATGTGTTTGTGAAATTTCTGAAGGTTTTACATTATTTTGCTACATTTGTCATTCTGAAAGTTAGTTTTTGCTTTCACTGAACATGACAGACAAAATTACTTACTAAAAAAATCTGATTATTGTGAAATCTCATGGAATTAAGAAATATCTTGACTTCAGTTTTTGAAAGGATCGTGAGACCCACCATGGTGAGTTACTTAGTGAGAGAAGAAATGAAAGGACAAGGCAAAACAGTCCAAGAAGAGCTGAGAAAATACCATGCATCTGAGAGATGTTTTTTCTGATAATCTGAAATTGATCTCATAATTTTCGCAGTCCTTGGATGTGAAAAGATATTGCAGTAACCACACTGGTTCAAGTATGGCTTCGTGTACTCAGTGTAGTATTCAGTATTCTAGTTTGGGTAATCAATGTGTAGCAGTGTATACTGACTTAAAGGGATTCAGAGGTTTGTGGAACAGCAGCACTTGGCATAGCTGTGTATTTACTTCATCAGAGGTGTTTAGGAGTGATCTTTATATTCTGGTCCTATTGCTGTCACTCTTCCCATGCTCCTTAGTCTGTCAGATTGTTGCTCGTTTTCACCAGCCATACTAGTTGCAAAAGTGTGAACATACTGAATTTTTGGGTGTAGTGGAAGAAATATAATAGAGTTAGGAAGAAAATGGAAGGAAATGTGCAAGCAAGGTGTGTGATTGAAGTACACAGCCTATTCCCATGCGGGTCCTAGGTTAACTTTTGAACTCTAGGGCCTTTTACAGCCTGTGCAGAGTGAAAGTTCCAGAAATAAAATAGATCACAAAAAGAGATAAAAAGGGAACCCAAAACTGGTGTAATTAAAGTTCACTTACTTGAAGCTGTAGCAATTTGGAAAACCTGAGACCATCAAGTTCTTGAGTATCTCAATGCTTTCTGTAGTAGAAAACAAAGACTGCTGTCTTGCCAGTGAATTTACTACATGAATTAGTGAGTCTTTTCCACGGTAATGCACTGCAATTTTATTTCCTGCTAGGAAAATAGGTAATGTTTTCCTTCTTGTGCAATAATATTTCTTTTAAGAGAAACATTCCTATATGTAGAATTTTCTTTCACGGATGTAACTTCTTATTTTGTGTTGCCCTCTTTATTGAGGACTCAGAGCAATTAAGAGATTCAATAGGTTTAACAGAACATGCAATATACTTTGCTAATGCGTCTTTTCTCTATGCGGAATGGAGCACAATTAATGACAAATAAAGGATCTTGTTATATGAAACTTGTTATGAGACAATGTTATATTAATTGTCCTCATTGTAATTGTATTACATTATCTCTCCTTTCTGTATACATGCCAACATTCAACATGAATTTGTGTATTCACATCAGAATTTAGGACTGGAAGGGTTCTTTTGAGTCATTAAGGTCAATTTTTACTATCACAGCTGTAATGCCATATTTTTCTTTGCAATTCCTTTAAAAAATCTTATTTAAAATCATAACTGGATTTAATTTGCATAACCCTTTCTTTATGGGCAAACTGTGACAGTTTGCATGAACCTGTGAGGGAGAAATACATCGTGAACCTTGACACTGATTTCTCTAAAATCAAGAACAGTCATAGCTGGAAGTACACCGTGAGTTTTAGATTATTAAATATTATTGTCCTTCAAAGTATGTTAAGTTGTGTATTAAATTCCTTTACAATATGGATTTCAGGAATTCTGATGTGGTTGCCAGTTTTTCATATTAAGGGCTTTGGTGGGCCTGTAGCTTGTCCTTTGGTATTCATATCAGGCATACATATTTTTGTGGGTATGGCTTAATGTTACTCTTTAATGTTACTCTAGTCTTTGAGATTGTATGGGTTAAAGTAAGCAGGATTTATCCAACAGATATGTTCAGCTTAGTCTCCTCATGTTACAAAGTGAGTATGCCTGTTTTTTGAGAAGCCTTTTTTTTTATAGAGTTAAAACACATTACTTTTTAAATGTTCTTACTGATCCCATTATTCTTTCTGTGCATTTTACAAATAGGATGTGATGTTTTGAGTATGCTTCAGGCTTCAGTAGTTTGTATAATGTTCTATTTTCTGCAGCAAAAGCATGTCAAGGTGATCTCTGTGGGTGGTTAATATTTTCTGGAGTTTATTCTTCAACCATGACAATATGCAAAACTGGAGAGCTTGGTGGTATGTCATATATTCAGGTATAAAATATATATATTTCAATTTTATCATCATTAAAAATAACAAAAAAGCCCCCACAAGTGTACTAGCAGATACTGTTTGTTCATGGATGAATGCAGCATTTGTCACTCCTGACTTGTGTTTGTGGTTGTGCTGGTTCTTGCAATAGATTATGTTGTAATTTTGTGACAGTGTAGTGTAGAAGTGTTGTATAAATGGAATATTCTAAAACATAATGTTCAAAAACATAGAAAATCATAGAATATGGAGGAAAATGTAAAAACTACAGAATGTTTGCGTTTTAGCAGAAATACTCTTGATTTGTTTGACAGGCTTTAGGTATTATTTTCCACATTTTCAAATATAAGTTCTTTTAAAAACAATTATGGAAAGCAACAGTAGCATCTCTATAAATTAAATGTATAAATATTGTAACAGTATTTGAATAGGGAAGGATTATTAGAAGTCTGATTATTAGAGAACTGAAACAGAAAAAAGCTGATTGTAAGTCCTGCATGCTTTCACTACTGTTACAGTAGTGACAAGAAAAATTGGAAGGGATAATCCCACGTACAGCCATATACATAAAATGCATTTGATTTATAAAAAAGGGATATTGAAAAAGCTACTGAGCATTTCAATCTTAATGCATTTTTTTTTCTTTCAAGACTAAACCAAACATATAAGAAAATTAACTGTTACTGAGAAATAATTATGTATCTGCATTTTGATTGCCAGCTAATACCATGTTTAATCATTGCCTCTTTCTTCTCTTTTTGTTTCCTTTAACCTCTGTCTCTGGGATATTATATTTCTGCAGTTTGTGTAGAATATTGGAAAAGTGAATCTTTAGTTCTAAATGGGAGCTCTTTCAGGTATGTCTTACTAAGTAAGACTTCTCTGGTAAAATGTAACCATCCAAAAGGTATCTGCAGCAGAGATCTTTTCATAATTCCCTTGCCATTCCTGGCAATTTGATTTACCTCATTAAAAGGCTGGAAAAACACTTGGAGTACCTCCAAACTCGGGGTCTTTATTCTTGATGAGGAATTTGTTCTTTTGGAGCTTAGGCAATGTACAGAATCTGTGATTCACTTTGGTGCACACCTCTGGGCATCATAAGGAATACCATACTAATGTCCATCAAGAAGCAAAGCAAAGCAAGATCCTTAGTTAAGGATCTTGCCAAAAAGAGTTAATCAGGCTGTAAAAGAGCTGCAAATACATCAAAACCAGAGAATATATCTGTTCTCAGTTTTCTTGTGGTTATCTCAGAACATGGCCTTTTTAAGGACATAGTTTTCAGAATCAGGAAGAGGAAGCTAAGGTTTAGGTCCAGTGTGTTACCTTTCTTTTTTGGGGTGGCGATCACTCTCTGTACAACCCTTTCACTTCTTAAGGCAGCAGGACAGCTACATCTTACATCTCAGAAGAGGTTTCTATTCATCATTCTTTTCTCATTCCTTCTTCATACCATAGGTGGAATGCGAAATCTTCTGAGAGTCTATCTACCCAGCAGCTTTACCAATACATTGCTAGGCAGAATTGTGTGAAGTGCTTGTAGTCTTATGCTGCTAATCCTGGCATGACAATAGTAGTCCTGGTTCCTTACACAGATTTGCCTCTCATAGAATCATGGCTCTTACTGCTAGTCTTTGATCTGCAGTGGGGGAAATTTGCTGTAATGACACAGTTAATGCTATGGGAGTCTACACAACAAATATTCTGCATGAAACAGCAAACGCTGCTGGTGTTACAGAGAATGTTGCAGTAAGGCTATGTGTTTGCAGGGTGAAGAAGTATGATATGGGAGGCAGCAGCCATTTGGCTCAACGTGTTTCAAATTGTTAGATGAACTTTCTCCTTTCTCTGTGACTGAAGTTTATAATGATACTTAAAAAGAAAAGCAAAGTTTTGCTTTCATTAGGATTCATTGTACCATCAAATCTTGACTTATTTCATGCAGATAATTTGCTGGTGTCCTCCAATTTGGTTAGCCATGATGACAATTTTTTTTTGGTTAGCTGTTTCATTTTTGTGAGAAGATTGGAGATATCTATTACTTACAGGAGGCCCATCCTTCCCTCTCTAAAATGGGTGGATTTCTACTGCTCCTTGCATCCCATCTGTGTGTCCTGGAGGCAATGGTTTCATTCCTTGGTTCCTGTTTATAGTTATGTGCTGCCCAGAAGGCACTTGTAGATTCACTGTAGAATACTCTGGTGGAAAACATATCTTCAGAAATTCTAATTGCACTAGATGAATTGCGTCTCTTTGTGTTACAGCAACTGTATTATTTCTTCTAATATACAGTAAGTTGTTTTGTTGCATCATCTCCATATATCCTTCTGTTGCCTCTTATTCAGAGGGGCTGCACACAGTTCCAGAATACATCTGATGATGGTGGATATTTCAAGGTACAGCATATTTATATCATGAACAGCATAACGGCAGCTGCATGTTTTTGTCAGTATGTTATTTGATTGTTTTTCTAATTGTACTAGTCAAAAATGGAAAAGTATTATGAGCCAATCTAACAGCACAACTTATCTCAGAAATTCCTGTGTGCAAACATTTGTGACTTGTGTCAGGGTTTGTAAAATTCGGGTGCATAAAGAAGTTAATGGAAACACACTTTAGAATTCAGTAAGTGTGAGATATGTTAGAGTGACTAATCTGTAAATGGGGGTGACTAGTCCATTATGTGTACTGGCTGTCTGAGGTTTCATGTTGTCTGCAGCTGGTGGGTATTTCCATTCATTCTAAGCCGTAATGATAAAGTAGGGGGTCACAAATGGAAAGGAGAAATACAAAATCAGTAGAAAATACATCTTTCAATTGGCTTTTTTTTTTTTTTAAATGTATTCAAAATATTTTTTATACCTGATTTCTATGGAAATTTTGAAATGGACAACTTAGCTGTTAAATAAACACCAGGAACACTATGAACTAGGAACACTAAACTTAAACTTGTGTTGGAATTAAAAGTTAATACCAACCAAAATCCCTCTATTTTGCATCTCAATGACTGAAAGAGAAAAAGCAGAGTTAGCCATAGGAATTTTGCTCAGTTTATTGACTTCAGCAATGAATGAGATTAAAAATATATTGCAAATATATATATTTTGCTGTATGTCAATGGACTGTGTTTCTGTGCCTGTCTGGCCCATGAGAAAATAAAGTTGGAATTCTCAGCAAAATTCATATGTTTACTTTGCTATGAATTAGCATGTATTTTATATTAATTACTTTGGTTAAAATTTTAGTAAGGTATATAGAGAGCTTGGCATCAGGAAAGTGGTTTATAAATTCATCATAAAAATAAGTGGATGAGATGCAAAAAGGACAAGGGTAAGTATGAAATTTGGTTAAACATCAGAGGAGCTTCCAAATATAAGAATTTAGCTGAACAGATTTACATGTTGGTATAACTGCCCACTACTGAAGCCTTGTAAAAATAATGTAAAATCTGCCAAAGGTAGTTCAGTGCTTTTATCCTTGACAGGGTGGGCTTGATTCTGTGTCCTGCATGTCTGAGATAACCTGAGAGGGCTGTCAGTTATGACAGAGGAGACCTGCACCCTTCCGAAGTGACAGCTGCAGGCCAGATGGGATTACCTTGAACATTCTGTGGCCAACTCAGTAGAGTCTGACATGTTTGCAGAGTTACCAAGGGGAAGGGTATTTTTTATTCTTTGCAACTTAATAAATTATTTTGGTTTTAATGGATGTCTTGAATCTTTAGAAAGACTTCTACAAAATGCTTTAAATAAATGAACTCAAGGGCCACATATTGTTTGTTTGTCTCAGGCAGAGTTTTATTACAATCAGTAGAGACAACTCAAGTAGAGATAGAATAGTGACTCAGGGAAGTTGAAAGGATCCTGGTTTTATATTTATTTCTCCTCATAACATATCTACCAAAAAGTTTGCAGGACAGAATGATAGATATAACAGCATTGCATGAATTCCAGCTGAGGAATCCATAAATAAAGGAATTTCAAAAGTGCTCAGTTCTGGCTTTAAATCTGTTCTGCGGAAATCAGTGGGCATTTTGCTGTTGAAGGGTAGCCTAGTTACATCAGTCCTGAGCTACCCTGGAAATCTCTTCCATATAGTCACATTTCAGAAAGGACCTCTTAAAGTATAGTGTTTAATGGTAACATCACATGAAATTAAATGTATTTTTTGTATTTCACTGAAAAGTTTCAATTGCTTTAAATCAAGGACAGTTTAAATTTCCCACAGGCGGTACACAACACAAGGCCACTTTGAGACTGCTGGCAGGCAGTTTTCAAAAGGGTCCTTTTTACATTACAGTTCAGGGCAGCAGGATCATATTTAAATAAATGCTTCATGACATCAGTAACCCATGACTTTAATCTCTTTTACTTTACCTTTGACACGAACATATTGGTGCTTCTCTTTACCCACTTTTTTACAATTTCACTGTTTATTCTTTCATTATTTCCATTAATTTCTTTGTCTTTTTCTCCATCACCTGTTTTTGCTTATTTTTTCCTCTCTTCTACTTTCATTACTCAGCTCTTCAGCTGCTCGTGTTTATCCTGTGAATCTATGCAGAAGACTGGAAAAGGAGCAGGTGGAAAAGCTGCTGCTGAGTAACATCTGAAGTGCCTGTGCTATGGTGTGGCAGATCATCCTAGGGCGTTAAATATCAGCTTACTTGATCTTTTGCATTTCCTTTAGTGGAATTACTTGGTTTTACTTGTGCTGCATGTGGCACTTAGCGCTATGGTTTAGTTGACATGGTGGTATTTCATCAAAAGTTGGACTTGATCTTGGAGGTATTTTCCAATGTTAATGATTCTGTGATGTTCTTCAGTGAAATACTACAAACTGTGATTTATTCTTACTCTTAATATCTTCTCTTTTAAATTTTTTTTAGCAGTGCAAAGACCCTTTTTTTTCTCCTCTTCCATGCAGTTTAGTTTCTTTGAGAGACTTTGGGTAAGAGAAGATTATAAAATGATTTTTGGAAATATGTGACTTACAAGTGCATCTCATTTTTCCACATTCTCAATGACTTCACAAAAAGACTGAGGTTGTCCCAGACATGGCTTTCCTGTTCACACTGGAATGTTGACTCCTTCCTAACATGCTGTATATACTGACATACACATACTCTTTATTGTAGCCTGTAGCAAGTTGCCTAGTGAGAACTCCATAAACTGACCTGTAGTTTTCTGGACCTTCTCTAGATTTCTTAGGGTTGATTTTGTATTTGCCATCTTCCTTTGATATTAAGACAATTTGAACAGGGCATTTGTCACTGTAAGTTCAATGATTTTATAGTCATATTCCTTTAGAGTTGTTAACGGGTTACACTGTAGTGAAGCAATGTTAGAGCTTAGTTTGTCTTTTTGTTCTAGTGTTCTCTAATAACACTTCAATTTAAGACAGATCCTCTCATGTGTATCTCTAAGGGGGATGTCTGTCCAAGTAACTTCTCCAGTCTCCTCTGCTGTAAATGAAACCCCAGTGTTTTACTGGCCCCTGCTCTCTGCCAGCCACGGGTAGAAGCCCCTAGGTGGCTGTGTGTGGGAGGCTCCTCACTAAGCCTGATTCTAACCCCAGTCTTGTCCTGTCCCCACTGAGGTTCATAATGCCATGGGCTTGGGCTGCCCCCAGCTCCACCTTGGACTGCCATGCTCCCTGGCCAGGTCTTGCCCTGTCCATGGACAGCCCCCACAGCTTTTGGTTCCCAGCCCATACCGAGCTGATGGTCCCTGCAGCTCTCTGACTCCAGACTGTGTTTTATGTTTAAGGCTCCTGAAGATTACAATCCTTTCTGTTTTCCTCACTGGGACACAACTTGAAGCTTTTAGAAGAATGCCTTCCTCTTTCTAATAGCCTCCTTTATCCCATTTGTTCATGACAGCTCCCTTCTCTGGATTTTCTGTCTTTTTTGATAGGTTGTATGCATTTCTTCTGAGCTTGCAAAAGGTGTCTTTAATCAGTCTCTGTGCCACCTGTAAAGATGTGACTTTTGTAGCCAACCCTTTTTTCTTCCTTGTAACAAGCTTACTCATTTTTATTCAGTGACCCTCTTTGAAATGGTGGTAGAGCTTTTTTGGCTTTAGTTGCCCCTTCAAGGGCATAGATTCCAATCTACATCAAAGCAGTTATTGACTGTGGCTAGAATTTACTTTGAGTCATACCCTGATGTGACGTGTGCTTGTACAAGACAGGCAGAAATATCTAACGGTCCTAATATTTATCTGCCATACTTATAGGGACATTTTTCAATGTTATGAAGGTGCTCTGTTTCTCAGTGGTATGTAGGTATTGGTTCAGAACATAGGTTATTTTACATCCTGTGTCTTTCTTGATGTCATCTTCCTTGGCCATTGCTGAAGAGGAGTCTCTAGGTTGTTTAACATGAATGCATTGTTAACTGCCAGATGGATCTGATAACCAAGAGCAGTCATTCTCTAATGAGTGAGTCTCTTAAAAAAAAATAAAATAAAATAATAATTAAAAAAAAATAAATCCTTGAACTTGCCTGGTAACCTAAAGTGGTTCATATGAAAATACAACATAGCTGAAGACTTGCTGTGTCTGTAGGGAGGACTGGCCTGCCTGTGTGTAAGAATTTTCCCTCCACAGACCAATGTAACTCTTGAATAGGGAACCAAGAAGCACGTGATGGAGATGTGTGATCAGCATGCTCTAGAGAGACCTCTTACTCAGGTCACCGGACAGGATCTCAGTGAAGAAATCAAGAACATAATTCTCTTTGCAAGTGACACAATAAATGAAGTCATGCCAAAATTTCATTTTAGGGTAAGGACGTCTGCAAGGATCCAGTCAGACATTTAGTTTGCAACAATTATCTGTAACTAATCATGGTGGTCATGTCAATATTTAATGAACCTCATTAAGCAGCGTAATGAGTTCTCGAGGTGGCCAAACACATCTTGAGGATGTGTTAAGGTTATGGAAGCCCCAGGAAAGCCCCATGTTGATGAGGGAGTTGCCTGCTGTTCAGCCAGAGTGGGAAACACTGTTGAAGGTGCTGCAAACACTCAGATAATGACAGCAATTGATGGGACAATAGCCTGCTTTTATTTTCATTGTAGCATTTTTGGCAGGAGATTGCTGTTGCTCAGGTTATCTTGGAACTTCTTCTTGTTTGTTTTGTGAGTTTTTTCCCCTCTTTCATTTTCCCCCCAGTTAGTTTGGCTTATTTATCCTCTTTATTTGTGTCCCGTCCCCCGTGTC
>VXBX01010398.1:0-10959 GCA_013400415.1 Scytalopus superciliaris | reverse complement strand
GGCTCTCCGCGGCCGCGGCTGCCGCGCCGGTGTCTTTTTCTCCTGGCGGAAATGACGAGGCGGCTCCTGCCACCCGAAAATATCTCCAAGTGAAATGGGAAGCGACACCCGACGGCCGCCCGGGGCGGGGGAGCGGGGGGGAGCCGGGATGACTCGCAAGGTGCCGCGGCCGGCGGCAGCGCCGAGCACCTGCGGGCCGGGGCAGCGGGGGTGCCCGTGGGGGAGCGCAGCCAGTGGCACTGAGCTGGCGCTTCGGGTGCGGGTCTGTTTGATTTTATTTTCCCTGGAAAAAAAACATCGGTGAGTGGGCGGGAAGAGTTGTGTGGGTTTTTTTTTTTTCCTCCTGGGGGAAAAGCTCGCCGGTAAAACGGCGATGATGGACGGTGTGGCCGGGCGCCCCGGGGGAGCCGTGCTGGGGACACCGCTTGGGTGCCGGCCTTTGGCCGGAGTCTGCGGGCAGGGAGAGGAGAGGAGCTGCACGAGGAGAGGAGCTGCACGTTGTTGTTTTACCCGCCTCACGCCGAGCATGCGGTAACGGAGCAAACTAGAGCGAGGTCAACCAGCAGAATGGGGGTAGGACTTAGGCAGTCTCAGCACGGAGAGAGTAGATTCTCTGCCCTCCCTGTCCCGTGGGTTGCACCACCAAGGTATGGTGGCTGCGGGTGTGAAAGTCCAGCATCCCTGCAGCTGGCCATCACTGCTGGAGCTGTTCGTCTTCTCATTCTGCCTCCCCAGGCTACATCATCCTGGAGGCTACCCCAAGAAAGCAATTCCCACAGACCCTGTGCCACAGTGTCTTCTTGCAGGAGCCACGGCCGCCAAACGCTGAAAAGATTCCTCCTAGAATGGCCGTGGCACCCTTTTCAGGCACCCTTCCTAGGACCCTCTGCTCTCAGGAGGTGGCAACTCCTCCCTGGAACTCCATGCAGGGGATACATAGTGCTGAAGGGTGTTCTCCTGCTAGTTAGTTGGCCAGTGCACAGCTTTGCCTGCATTTGCATTCACCCTGCTTCTCCTGCCAAGGCTGAGGCAACGACCATCAAGATGTTCCCTCTGACGGTGTTGACTGCTGAATGCCAGCTGCTGACACTGACATTTAATATCTGTATGTGAGGAAAAAAAGAAGATTCCCTCAGCCCTGAGTGGCAACAGCAATGGAATCAGTTCCTTTGCATGGTAAAGGCAGTGAGAGAAGCTCTCCTCCTTCAGTGTGTGAGGTTGAAGTAGTAATGATGAGGGCCAGTAAGGCACATGTAGGGTTGGTAACACCACCTCTCCCTGAAGACCCAGGAAGAGTCTCTCTACCAGTGTTAGTTAGACTTGACCTGCACTGTAAAGAGGATGTGCTTATCTTTGAGAAGAATCTTCTTTTTACTGGGGCTTACACACTTATTTTCCTCAACTTTGGCTCTAGACTCATGTCTCCTGTGTCACATTCCTCACACCACACTCAGGAGGCCGTCTGCTCCTAAAGAGGTTGCATTCCTTAAAGCCAGCAAAACAATAAACTTCACTTGTAAATTAAGGCTGACTTTTTTCCTTGTGAAAGGTTTGAAAGGTATGCAGAATCCTTACATACTGGGTTATTGTTGTTGAAAGAGCATGTCATAATTTTAATTAGAAACCAGTAGTCTGAAAGGTTTAGAAGTGTAAATACCCAAGATCAGACTGAAGTCTGGCATATAATTTATAACACCATTGTGTAATTCTCATTGTTCTGAAAAGTTCTTCATAGGTGAGGACAGGGGAAGTAAGTTCTCTCAGTATGAAGTCCTATAGTTCATAATTATGCATACACCTATAGCTTGCCAGGGTAATTTGTAGCTAGAGGAAGTTTCTCAGTAAAGCATGACCCACTGACCCAGTACTCTCCCCATGGTTAGTACCTATTACTTTTAAAGCCTCTTTATAGTGATTTTATCAAATTATGGAATGGTAAAACGGCGTTTCCTCCTCCACTTCAGTAAACAGATGAAGTGCTGAGCATGGGATCTAATTACCTTTATTGTTCTTCTCACAGAACATAACCATCTCATAAATACTGAGATAAATCCCACTGTTTTGCTCAGGTCGTTTCAGTCTCACTGAAGAACATGGACTTGGCTGTGGTGGAAAGGACTTGCCTCTTTATGAGTGATGATAAAGTTATTCAGCTACAGTATTTAACTTGATGACCTGTTACAAAAATGAATTCTATAGTCAGGACATGTGCTACATAGAAGTATTTTTTTAATTTGCTCTAAATTTATTGCTGCCTGATTTTTTTATTGTTCTCTCTTTCTAGGGTAAGAAGTCAAAAGGAGAGCTGAATGACTTTTTATGCTGACTTTCTTAAACTAAAGTGTCTCAGCCAAAATGCCTTAACCAAAGGCATTTCAGCTGTTTTCATCTTTTAGTTTAGTGGCCTTCATTTTGCTGTCACACTTGTATGAGTCAGGCCTTTTATGTAAAGTGTATAGGACAGGCTTCTGCAGAATCTGAACTACGTAATTATGTCTTAACTCATCTTTTGGAATTACTGTGACCCATATAGTGTGTTAAAAACTACTGTGTTTAAAAATATATCTGAATATACATGTTGTTGTTAGGAAAGTCTCAATTTGTTAGGTAGTAAATGTAAATGTACCTACACGGTAAAAGTCAATATTGAAAGAAAAGTAAAAAGAACATGAAGGAGTTTGCAAGTGAAGCACAAGCCTGAACTCAGCAGTATAGACTATATCTGCTTAAATATCCATTCTCTGAACATCTATGGATATGGATGGACAGCTCCCACAAATAAGTTTGAGCATACACACCTCCTGGATCAGCACCTCAGACTGCAAGCTCATGGAAGATACTGCTTTTCTGTCTCGGTACATTGTCAAAAAGAAACCCTCTCTAGAGTTCAACTGGCAATCATAGCTGCTGCAGCAATACAGACTGAAAATAATACCAGTTCAAATCTGCCTAATAATGTGCTTTTTGTGCCTATTTAATCAATAGGAGAACTTCTGAAGAGGAGCACTGCTCATCCTGAATAAAGGTGGCAGTTAGATCCAAGTTCTGACACTGATACACTAAATGGGCATTTGTTTTGCCTGTATGAAGCCAGACTCCACAGTGGGTACCAGTGATGAGTTACAAGCATAACTGGGTTCTCCTGAAACTTCATGGAGTTTTTACTAGGATCTGTAGAAAACATACATTGTGCTCAGAAATGGCAACTTGAAATCTTGCCCTGAAGTTAGGGAAAGGATTTAGATGTTGTTTCTGGTGCTGGGTATGAAAGCTGATTCTTTGGATGGAAGGGAGATGAAAACAAGTGGAGGCAAATTAACAGTATCTAAAGCTGAGGTCTAATAAAAATGAAGTAAAAAAAATCAACAAGCAAAATGAAAAAAGTTTAATACTTTCTTCACATTAATAAAGCTTGTTTGTCTTTTGATACCAAATAAATTCCTGATTTTTACAAAGGAAGCTTTATTTGATAACAATCGAGCTTTTCCATTGGTATTAGCTCACGCTACAAATATCTGCTTTGGATGCCATATCTACATTATTAGAGAGTATGTTATTCCACTGCTTGTGACAACATGTAAAACAAGTTGCTGCTCTCCTTGACTTAAGACACTCGTTCTTCCCTTGTCTGATAGGGCTGCCAGCTGTCCTCTTTCCCCAGGGCCTTTTTGCCTTCAGAATGGTCTCTGCACTGACGCCTCATCAGGGCAGAAGCTCTCGTCCCTGCCAGGGCTAGCATCGTCCAAGGGGAAGGAGGAACAACATGGAGGGGCAGGGAAATAACAAATTAATTTGGTGTCAGGGGACCAAGGAGGAAGAGGAAGATTCATTATCAGAGGTACAGTAAGGTAGTAAGTGTCTGAGGAGGGTAGAGACTGGGCAGATTAGGAAAGTTTAGGGGAACAAAGGCTTAAATGGAGTTGGAGACTCAAGCTGATTTAGGCTGGGGTCTATATCTGACCCTGGCTCTGGAGCAGTGGGGAGGTGTGAAGGCCTGGGGGTGGTATGGGAAGGATCTCCATCCCAGCTGAGAAGAGCAGGAGGCTTTCCTGCCTGTGCCACTGCCACTGCTGGCTTCATGTTCATGGGCAGCCTCTACTCATGCAACAAAGAGTCAAAAAAAAGACAATGACCCTCCATTAGGGCCTACCCTGGGATCTTACTGTTCCATCATTTCTCACTGCTCATCTTCTTCAGCCTGCCTGAAAGCACAAGTCTTTTAAAATAGTATTTCAAATGCAAATATCTTGCTCTTAAAGTATATGCCTTACATGCCTGATAGTTTATTTTGACATAAATGGGGGAGGGGAGGGGGGCTGTTGTTCAGTTGATATTGTTTTGTATAATCAGAAATAGAAATCATAATCCCCCAAAGATGTTTAATAATTTAAAGTATTCAGAACTCAATTAAGGCTATTAAGAGATTAGAAATTAGATTCAAGGTGGCTAACGGGTAAAAATTCAAGGACTTCAAACACCTTTTGTAATACAAATGCTCTTAAAAAATGAACAGGCTGAGAATTTCCCGAGGAAATTCCTATAGTTTTAATTAGGTTTCTTCATTTAAAATAAAAAAGAAACAACTCCGTACACACTTTGAGTCCCACTGTCTCTCTCAAACAGTGGACTCAAGTAATTGACTGCTAAGACCTCCTCCTTCCGCAGGTTTTGGGGGACACACAAAGATTTAATAGGTTTTGACAATCTGAAGGCACCACCCCAACCAACTGACATGTTCTCCTGCACTGACACCTGCCAAAGAATTTCTCCCAACTCCCTTGGTGGTGGGAATTATCTTTTCTCTCATCATATGTTTTCTTCATCCCAAATTGTATTAATTTCTCTTTCCCTTTCATATGGAGTCAAGTGGCTGGTTCCTTTTTCTGCTGAAAAAAAGAGGAATCCCTGGTAATGTGATGGGCTCTTGTCATTCTGTATCTCATGGTTCTTCCCATCTGAGGGTCTCAGTGCAACTTCATAATGGTGTGAAAGATGGGAAAGAGCAATGCTGCCATGAGGAAGGTGCAAGCCAGTGGCAGAGGGGCAATGGATACATCCCTGTATTTGCAGAGGACTCTTCAGGAGCGTTAGCCACCCTGTTGGAGGTGTGGGGGCAGCTGCCCTATCAAATGAACAGTTTTCTGTTCCTTCATGAAAATAAATGCACAAGTAGTATTATGTGTGCCTTCTCATTTTCTTTTTTTTTCAGGCACGAGCTCAACGAGGCTGTTTGTTTGTTCAGATACCATGCTAGGCTAAGGCTGCATCTATGCTACTGCAACACAAATGCCCTGCTCAAAACAATGAGAAACCCAAGGAAAGTGTGCTTCTGTGCTAAAATTATTAGGAAAAGATTATAAAAGAAAATGGATACTAATTATTAACATCAGGTTCCCACTCATTATTAGCATCACAAATGTAAAATGGCTGCCAACAAGACTCAGCTTGGAAATCTCATTGGAAAGAAATGTCACAGTTTATTCATGGTTATAAATGCTATTTTATTACCTTTGGAATGGCTGGCTGGTTTGCCTAAATGTAATGGGTGGCTTCCCTTGAGGTATATATTTTTACTGATGAATTTATATTAGCAGAAGAATAATAAATGTCTGATCATTTTCTAAGCAATCCTGAAAATATTTAATATTGCCAAAGAATGTAGTCAATCTCAATTGCACACTGGAGTACAAAAGAAAAAGAATAATGATATGGTAGTATAAAAAGGGCAAAACCATAATGAGGAGGACATTTGTCAGTATACTCGGAAAAGCACAATCTGTCTCCCTGGTAATTTGGTGGAGTACAGAAAGTATTACACGCCATATTACAAGTATTACATTTTATTTCTAACTTCAGGAATCATTGCCATATGTTCAAAGTCAGACATGACCTCTTAAATATAGCGTATTCTTTGTTCGTGCTGTGCGGGCTTCTTCCCGCTTGGACAGTATTTATCTTGAATAAATTAAAGAAAATATAAATCTTTCAGTGCCAGAAGACTTTGTATCAGCCAGCTTTTCTGGATGAAGTGGACAGGAGTAATTTGGCTCATATTGGCCAGGGAAACTTGACAGGTTTGCTTTATTTCTCATACCAAACAACTTTCTCTAAAAACTATTGCTATGGAAATAGTCCCAAATTTCAAGAAGCATTTAATGCTTTCAAATGCATTTTGCAGCAAAAGGAATAAAGAAATATTTTCAAATATTCCTGATGTAAAGCAGCATATCAATGTTACAATTAAATATGCCCTGATATGCCCCAATATTGCTGTGATTAGAAGTTATTTGAGATTTCATTCTTTTACATGAATCTTCAAGATTACAGCTTGAACTATTTATGACCTAAGGTCCTCTCTGTAAGTTGTTTTTCCAGATTCTTTCTGGAGCTGTGTTTGGACTGTGCATGGACCTAAAGGTCCATCCATACAGTGTCACACTGAAATCAAAGGGAATTTAGGGAGTCTAATGGCCCAATCAAAAGCATGCCTGCAGATCAGTGTTTACCGGAGTGCATGTTAGACTAACTTAAGTATGCAAAGTGTTCGTATATCAGATCAGTGCCATGGTTTGAACTTCTCTATACCATCACCTCCATAATGTTCTTTTTTGTAATGCTGCTTACAGCCAGATCTAGTTAAGGCATAAGAAACAATATAAGGTAAAGGAATATTATTATTCTGAAAGGGATGTATGTGGAATTTTTTTTCAAACTTTTCTAGTGTTAAGAATTATAATTATGAAGGAAAAGTATCAATGTAGAAAGGACTGATGGGTCAAGGTGAAAAGGTGGCATTATGAAAGGAGTGACAGCAAATATATTACAGGAAGAAATGCAATAATCAGAAGAAAATATTACAAGAAACTGGGAAAAATTAACATAAGAGGCAATGAAAGCAAATATACATGTGGATCAATGTGTAGGTACAGCTGGAATTAAGGGTGAGAAAGTGAGAAAGGTTCAAGTCAGCAGACATGGCAGAGTATTGAAATTAGGAGGAAATAAAGGACAAAATGCAACTATATTGTCATGAAAGCCAAGAGGTCCAAAACATGGACAGGTTTTAGAAGAAAAGGATTTTTTTAAAGGCTGGTAGATTGGACAGGGTGTATTTGAAATACCTAAAATGACTCATCAGGAAGTCAGCCACAGAGAAGGAGTCAAAGCAACATTAATTAATCAGAGAAGAAAGCAAACTTCTCCCAAACAAGCCTAGATCAAGTGCTCAACAAAAGCTTTTGTGTTGTGGGTGTGGTTTTTGGTTTTGTTTTTGGTTTTTTGGTTTTTTGTTCCTTGGTGTACTAGAGCTAATGAATGGAACTCTGTTGCATTAAATGTGCCTAACTCATTCTCTAGCACTAGTCTCAGCTGCTACAGAGCGTCTTATGTTCATAGCATTAAGTAGCCTTTACCTCCAAAACCAAGTGGCTGCATGCAGCCTGCATATTTTGGATGGTTCCTGACCATGCTGATGCCCAGTGCTTGGGATTTGTTTGGAAAGTGTTAGCTGCTCTGGGCAACATTTGAGCAGTTTGGTAGCACAAGCATTCTTGTGGCTGGAAATATTCCAAAACCTTGATAGATTTACTCCTGAGGACTTAAGGACGGAGCCTACATTCACACCACAGGCTCTGGCATAATTTGGTTTTGTTAGGTTCATGCTCTGCTACACTCTGTCTTGAATGTCAACATCAGGCTAGAGCAGGCAGCATCTGGCAGGAGAAGCCAGGGCTGGACAGGAGGCTGGACAGTCTCCAGCTGGTCTCCCAAACCCTATACTTTGGCAACCAGCAATCAAGGATGTCCTGGAGGTGTCATAAATCCCAAAGGAGAACCCTGGAGTGCTCTGGGGGTGACCTGGGGCTGTAATCTAAGCACTGTCTCAAAACAGTTTAGAATCAACTGGAAGTATCATGACAGTTTACTTTCCCATAACATAGCCCTCCACACATATGCTTGAAAAAGCAGCAGAATGAGGACAAGTAGTCAATAGCACACTACAGTTAAAACAATTTCTCTCTTTTTTTAGCTACCTCTATCTTCACAGCCTTAAAGTCCCACAAGAAAGTTGGCCATCCTCCTGTGCAGACAGTCTGATGAGTGCTGCTCCAGCCCTCCAGCATGAGTGGTGCTCCAGCTCTGAGAACTGAAGCTTTTGTTTCTCTGAATGTCAAAGGCTGAACAGTGGGAACTCAGGAGGTAGGAGTCAGAGGTCGAAAACTTTGAGAAAACTCTCAATTGCTGCTTGAATAATTGCTCAGCAAGAATGCATGCCATGGTCTCAGTGCAGATTTCTCTAACCATTCTGATTTTAAAAACTATTAATCCCAGTGACAGCTGGGTATCACACCCATCTAATCTAATCTTCCAAGACATTTCCATTGTGCTCTTCTCAGTAGTATTCTGAGTGTTTTAGAGAATTAAATGAGTCTACTGCATAACCTAATTAATATCGATCTTTGGTTCTCTTCTTGCTCAACATGGGCAGGAGGAAAAGGCACATAATTCATCTAGTTTAATTACTATTATTAAAGTTATTACAGTGGGAAAGCAATGACAGAGAGGATTCCTGCATTTTAGCCACAGAGCATTGATATCTTTGATTCTTCCAGCCTCTCAAAGGAGTGAGTTCCTGAAAGAAATCTCCTCTTGTGATGTTGGTCAACATAGAGAACACTGCACTAGCATATCCATATTTGTTCAAGTAGCTTTTTAGCAGCATATCTGTTACATGGATGCATGTCAATGTTTGCACTGATACAGCATATATGGTTGCATATCTAAAATGGAACTGCATCCAATTTAAGACCTGCCTTGCATGTGTGCATGGGTTCGTATCAGTTTGCATAATGCATTACACTGATCTGAATTCCTATTGTGCAAATGTGACCAATATGGCTTTTTATAAATAAGTCATCTTGCATATAATCTGGAATGGGTCTATTGGGGCTGATGAAGGTCAGGTCAGAGTCTGAAGGCATCACAATGATTTATTTGTACACTTTCCGTTTCTTTGCAGGTCAGCTGCTGTCTCTTGAGCCAGCCTGAATTTTACATTTTTTTCTCCAGAGCTGAGTTTATTTCTCAGTTGACTGGATTGCATCTCTCCACTCTGGAAGTCAACAATGTTCAGAACCAAGAAAGCATATGGCAGCCATGGATTCAGTCTCCTACCATCCTCAGATGAAAAATATTGTTCTATCACTTTTGACTAATGGAAAACCAATAGCAATGAAAAGTCCATGATGATTCCACAGCTAAAAACCCTCCCAAGACCCCTAGGTGAAGGCAACATTTTGGGACCATGTGCAGTCTATCTACAGAAGCTCCACGGCCCAGATCTGATCATTTGGCATGGGTGACATGCTGTGCCAGCCAGGCAAGTCTACAGAGAAGGAAGAGCAAGTTCTTCTCCAGCCTTCAGAGGAAATTTTAGTATGGCTTAGATGGTTATTATGGCCTGAATGACCATGATGTGTCTTAGTTTTCATGAATTAGGTTTGGCCACCAGCTGCAGTATTTGCTAAGAAAGAGCATGCAACATGCCTTAACCAAAAGTATGGCCTTCATTCATAGTTCATATGCAAAGGAAAGGTACTCTGTGCTGGCAATGCTAGCAATGAATCTAAGATGAACTCAATGTAGTGTACTTGGAAAATTACCAATCACCCCTTTTACTCTTTTCATTCCAGGAGAGAAAAAGTAACAGCCCAACAGTGGAAAATGCTGAGCAGGTTTTACATCTGACACGTCATTCTGCACACAACAGCAAATTCCCATCACTATCTCAGGTAATTACAGGTTAAATTCTTCACAAATCTATAAAGCAACATGAATGTATCTTAATTTCTATGGCATCTCTCTTATTGTTCGTGCAAGAAATCTTTCTTTTAGCTGCCAATAATCATGGACAAAGTTGACAGGTTACACTGTGATCATTTACTGGAGAAGGAAATGAGTCAGTATGTGAAAGATGAAACCTTGCTGGGTAATATGCATGTATTTGAGGGATATAAAAATCTTAGGAATATATTTTATTTGGGGCATTCTATGTGGGCTTCCATACTGTACTGTAAATAGAATTACTATGCAAAGGCACACAGTAGCCATGGGATGAATTTAGGGTATAACTGGTGGCATCATTCTTGGTTTGAGACCATAAAAAATATTTTGACCAACTGATCCAATGTTGCTGTGAGAATTAATGTCATCTTTTGACT
This sequence comes from Scytalopus superciliaris, assembly GCA_013400415.1. NCBI lineage: Eukaryota > Metazoa > Chordata > Aves > Passeriformes > Rhinocryptidae > Scytalopus > Scytalopus superciliaris. Next base: position 739 of record VXBX01010398.1, on the reverse strand, counting down.
TAAAGAGAGTTTTTCAAGCAACATGTAATAAAAAGTGTTTTCTGGATCTATTTTTTTCAACACAGTTGCATGTATAAATTCAAGGCATGGGATATGACTAACTAGTTCTGATCTCTGTAACCATGATTCCACATCTGCTCAGACCTGTGCTAACCACTTAGACAATTCTCTTTTGTTCATCCTACCTCATGCACATCACTTTTGTGATGAAGAACCAAGGAGATAATTGGTTGGAAGCAGTGGAGAGTGGGGTTGAATGCCTCCCCACCAGTAGGTGTAATATAGCTGCCAATTCAAAAGAGTAGGTAAGTTTCCTCTGCATCACCTTCCTGTTACTGTTTTTCTAAGAGGTCCTTTTCCTCTGCACTGTTAGTCTCTCTGACCAGCAATGCAGGCCTACTTCCAAAGTCTTTTGTGTTAGCACTTGTTCTAGTGAGTCCAATTTTCCTCTGGTTAAACCCAATTAACTCCAGAATAATGCCATTAACTTCAAATCACCAAACAAGTGACTATTAAGTGTATGGAAGAGAGAATTAAGTGTATCAACTTTGATAGCATTGCTTTCCCCAGAACACCCCTGCACATGAGTAGAGAGCAGTAGAGTTCATCACTGCGTATTAATGTCGACTACCTGGAGGTTTGTTTTAGTCTCCTCTTTCTGACAAGAGTGTCAAAGAGAAGAGCAATGGGGTTTTTTTCATGCAGGTTGTTGCATTTTTCCTTCTCCACGGACACCCCC
>VXBX01010380.1:0-12262 GCA_013400415.1 Scytalopus superciliaris | reverse complement strand
AATTTAAAAATAAAGGAGAGATCCTGATAGTGCAGAGTTGGACGTTTGTAGGTTGAAGAAATCCTACAATAAATACTGTTTACTTAAGTTTAATGCAGGTCATTTATGCATGATATTACCCCATTCCCTTTTTTCCCATACATTGCAGCCTACAGGTTGGACAGCATTTGTTGGGTGAGCAGCCAGTCTGTATTTATTTCTCTCCCTTGCACGGTGGATGCTCTTTGCCTCATCGAGTGCGCTCTCTGAAACTTTGCCTGGAATTATTTATTTTCTCATGAAGTTTTCTGGGGCACACTTCACTGTGGGATCAAGTGGCTCTTACAAAGAACATCTCTACAAGAGCTGTATTAAGCGAGGGGACAATTATTTTCATTTCTCAAAGAAACAAGGCATTGGGGAATGAACATCAGACGTGTGTGAATTTGGGTGCCCTGTTTGTGAATCAGGGGACTTGTTTTTTCAGTGTGTAGTACTGAGTAACTGCCTGAAGTAGCTGCTCTCTGGTTGCAGGTGGGTCTGCTCGAACTGCAGCAGCATAGACCTACAGACTGATTCTTGGGGTGATCATTGTGGGTCCTTTCAGTAAACTGCAAGTGACTTGTCCAGCCACGTGGAGAATCTGTGTAAAGGCACTAGTGCATTTCATCTCCCTGGGCCTGCATTCATTTGACTTTTAGCACTTTGTTTTAATTTCTTTCATTTTACTACTCTCCAGTGTTCCCAGTACATAGTCTTGTTCACTTCATGAGCCATTGTAAAGGCAATCCAGTCCTTTAATGAGAATTAAAATGTAGAGGTGGTCCTTTAACTGTAAATTGACACGTGATTTGTACATACAGGGAACTGAAATGAGGATTACACTGGCTTCTGATTGCATACTTCTTGAGCTTAATGTATTTTTGTCTACTCTGGATGTGAAAATCCATTGCTAACATTGCACTTTACAAGAAACATATGCATACATTTGATGACAGGATTTGGCCTGTATAGAGACATGCTTTTATTAATGATATCATGAAAATTAAGCTCTCAGCCGTTCAATCAGCTCACTATGGCATAATAAATGTTCCAGCACAGAGCCTGTGCTCCAAGTAATATGTAGCAAATTTATTGTGAACTCAATCAGGAACATATATTGGACTGTTTTCAGGTGTTTTTTTTCTCTACAAGTTCTATACAATTGTAAAGAAAATAAGTTGAAAATTACTAGTTTATCATGGATTATAATACTATTAATAGGCAAATGTTTTAATACAGTATTAATACAGGTATTCTGTTAGAAACCACCCAGTCTGACAATCTTAAGGGATTTTTTTTTTTTTCTTTTTAAGCAGCTGCTTTCTCTCCGATTTGGATTTTAATCATGACTTGACTTAAGCTTTCATGTCTTACTTATGCTACCAGGAGAGAACTTGAGCACTGGTTTACTTAATTATTTGCTGTACAACAGCTGCTGATATTAAAAAGGGGAAAAAAAAAACCCACAAAAAATGCAGTCTCATCTTTAGGTCTGCTACAGACAAAAAAGCAAAGGCAGAGGAGATGACTGTGGCTACCCTGTCTGCTTGGCACCCTCTTCCTCCTCCTCTCTCACTTTCAGTTTTCAGTGTAATGAAGAGCAGGAGAACAATATTCTGTAATTAAGGATTCCATTAAGTTGAAGAAAAGAGCAAATGGAGTTGTTTGTTCTCCTAGCTGAAAAAATTTGTCTGGGGTGGGGGGTTAGTGGTAGCAGTGTAGAAAGAGAGAGAGGTGGGTGGAGAGACTAAGTCAGGGCTGTTTGTTGAATATACTGTTAAGGACTGTTACCATCCTAATTAATCAAGTTAGAAATTACAGCTGTAGTCGGTTTCCCCCCAATTCTTGTTATCAATTTTCTTCTCTTTTGAGACAAAGCAAATATAAATTTTGTGTTCATTTGTCATTCGTTCTTTGACTTCAGCATCTCTGAAAATAACAATGTAGCACAAAAGACCAGTATTTACCTAGTTGTAATGTGGGTTGCCATGGTGTTTTGCAAATTATTGCAATTATGTTCACCATGCGAGTCGCCCTTGGTAACTGGCGAAAAAACTGATAATCCTGTTTTGAACAAAAGGTCAAATTGCTGAATAGAAAGTCTTGATTAACTAAAAGATGTACAAAGTGGAATTATTTCCTACCATTCAGAAATAGTTCTTGATCGGGTTTGGGGGAGGGGGTGAGTAAGTACATCTGATTACTGAAGTACAAAGCATTGAAAGGATGTTGTCTTGAGCCTTTCATGTAGTCTTAATGGTGGCTTTTTTGTCAAATTTACCCATTTGTGGCATTGAAAGAGGCAGCTGCATTTAAGCTTGAGAGATGGTGCTTTTTCAAGAGTTCAGTGCATGGAAAGTTCTCAGCAGTATCTGCAGTTTACTATTAGACCTTCGGCTATTAAAACTGATGTGCTGCATTTGAGCCCATAGCTCTTGGTGCTTGTAAAACCCTCTGACTGATGATCTAATAAAGTGCTCTTACCGGACAATCTCTGATCAGATACTTTAGGGGGGGAAAAAAAAAAATAACCACAGCTCTGAAAAGGATGGGGGTAGAATCACATGGCTGTACTGAAAAGTTTGCTCTTGTGATCTCCAGTGAAAATGTTAGTAAATAAGGCTGTATTTTCAATTTGAGTATTTTAAAGGCCTGCTGTATTATTCCAGAATTTGTTTTTATTTACATTTACAAAAGCAAAAATCAATCTGAAAAGATTAAATCTTCATAATCACCAGTCCTCAAAAATTACATACAAATATATAGAGGGACTGGTCTCCTGCACTTTAATGCTGCGAATTTCCTTTCGTCTTTCCTTTTTTATTCTTAGGGGTGGCAGGGGGAGCAAGGGAAGAGGTGAAGAGGATTAAGGGTTTTTCTTTTTTTAATTATTTCTACTTTTTGTTTTTAAATAGCTACCTGGAAATTAATTCTTAAAACTTTGGAGAGCCTGTGTGAGAGCAGCGTGAAAGCAAAGTAAACCTGAACAAGTTTGTGGGTTTACATTCTGCATCACCTAGCAACCCCCTGGCTCAGCCAGTTCTCTCCTCTGCCCCCAGTCCTGTTTACAGACCATTCAGACTGCTCTTCGAAACCATGAAAGATATTCAGTTTCATTAGTGCCATTCTCAAGGAGAAAATAATTAAACTTAAATGAACAAACACTGCTTAGTGGTGCTTTAAACTTCCCTAGTTTAAGGTGACCAGACCATTGGGATCACTTTCTCTGCCATTACCTCTCACTCTGTTGAGCTCCTCTGAACTCACGTACCCATGTATGTGCATTATTGGTTTTAAAGTTTTCAGAACTGTATTAACTCCTTCTGTATTTAGACATGTTCATAACTATATTGAAAAGATGTTTCATATAAACAATCTTTTTGTCTCCTTACCAACTTGAAATGTATACTGGAGTTGACAAACCTTACTGTTACTGTACATGAGCAGAACCTCTGTGTGTTCTATATTATATCTGATGTCTTGCAGGAAGTTCAACATTCAAGTCTCAGGAGAAATTCAAGGACTGTACAGATGTTTGTGGGGAGAAGGAAGCAAACAGATTTGTGGAAGGAGTGCGGGGAGTAGAGTATTTTTAGCTTTCTAACTAGAGTAGAGGAATGGTTTTTAAGAAATCGTAGAGTTCTTACTGTTTGTATGTTGTTAGATTCTTTAACAAGCAATACATGGATGGGCTGTATGAGCTCTTTGTGCTTTGTTGACAGTTGACAGACAAAGCAAAATCTTTTCTGAAGCAAGGTACTGTACTTAGTTGTGACCTGTTGTACCCTTAGAGTATGGCTTGCTTTGAGTTGTATGAATAGGGAGACTATTTTGGCAAAATGGACTTAAATATCCTTCTAGAGGTTTTAGTTCTCAATACAGAAATGCATAAGACATCCTTCACCAATCCTTTTCTCATCATAGTTTTCCATGTGCAGTCATTCTGAGTATGTCTTCTCTCAGTTGCTTGCTTAAAATTCAGTTCAGCTGTTTTTAGATTGTCTTAAGTGAAATAAAATTGTTGGTAATAGCTGGCTCTCTTTGTGAGCAGAATGTTAGCTTAGTCTGTGAACACTTATACTCTACTTTTTAATCTTTTGGGGCATGTGTTTTGGTGCCTAGAACCTTATTTTACTGAAGATAAGAAGAGCAGGGTATTGGATTTGATGTGAAGTAAAGCAGAACATACTTGCTAATTTAGTTTGTAATGTACAACTGTTAAGGTTGGAATTCGTCCACTTGTGGTGCTATTACATGTGTTTAAATGAGAGCCACTGTTTGCATCAAATCTATCAGAAGGGTTTGGAGTGCTCTATTATCCTTTCAGCAGGCTGATGGCAGAGCCTGGTCTTTGCACAAATGAGATCAATAAGTTTCAAATAACTTTTATGAAATGACATGTGACTGTACATTTAAAGGTGTCTTTAAAAAAAATCAATTTCTACTAACATGTAAAACTCTTACATTGACCTACAAGATATTTTTCACTTCTGTCTTGTGTGATAATTTTGTTTAAAACTTTTTTTTTATGTTAGCTTGAGAATTTGAGTTCTTGGGAGAGGTAGGGTATGGGTGCATTTCTCACTGCTTATCTTCTGCTTTGGTCATATACACATGCCTCCAAGACTTTTAATGATAAAACTGATAGGACAGATAGTGCAGAGTGGAATATTTTCCAGAAGGTAATGAAGTTTTCATTTGGTCTTGGACGGTTTCCTTGCCTTTTTTTTTTCTTTTCCCAGTTCTGGATTAGAATGTAATTGAAGTTCTATTATTTTGGAGTATTCAGAATTACAAAATACCATTCTTGAAACTTTATACCATTTTCAGTAGCCTAGAAATAGACACATGGTATTCTGTGGCTGACTTTGCATCGCAGCAGTGATGAGTTGCTGGTAGGACTGTGAGGGTGTACAAGTACTGAAAGGATTCCTTAACATTATGCTGTGAAAGATAATTTCAGTATAATCTAAGTCCTCTCAAGTTCATGCCGATTTTCCATAATATCCAGTATAAACTTGAGGTGTTTTAGGCCAGCACAGTTGGCAGCTTCACTTCTTTTAATGGCCACCTGGAATCTACATCAGTGCTTTTACTGTGGTAGTATCATCAGCTTTTTCAAGACAGAAGGACATTTTGCATTCTGAGAAACTCAGATTGTATTTGTGTCCTCATTAATGCTTTCTTTAAGGCAGCAGGTCAGTGTGGTTACATTGCCTTCAGTTGCAGTTTGTCTGGTTGCCTTGGACATCCACAATTAGGTCTCTTTGGGCTTCCCTTTAACTCCAGATGTCTTTGAGTCTCTTTGGGCTGGCAGTTTTCCAGTGAGGGAACTTTGACAACAGATATGAGTGTTTCTGAGAAGAGAAGGTTGCAGTGTTTTGGAGAGAATGTCATTCTCTTTTATCACCAGTGGGTGGTCCAATGATTATTTGCCTTCCACTAGAAAGTTACTAGGTAAGATGCTTCAATTTGATAACATAATTTAATGTGCTTCCTGTGATGATAATACTGGCTATATAACCAACCATCTCCAGTATCTGTATTGCTTTCAGGTAATTCACTTTCAAAAGCTTATCCTAGTTTCATCTTTCATTTAAGAGACAGTTCTGTATTTTTCCTAAAAGATCATGTCTAACTGTTCATCAGACTGGATAATGCTGAATTCAAGAGGAGCAAAGTGAACCATCCAGGAAAGGAATTTCCTTTCTGTGTAAGAGTTGTGTTATCCACTCCATCCCACAGCTGAATTCTGATCAGTTATACAGACCAAAACTCGAGAAGCTCTGAAAATAAAGAAATTGAAAATTAGGAAAGAAATTGAAATCATATCTTCAACTTCCATTGAAGTGAGGCAGCATGAAATGGAGTGTGAAATGCCGTGGGCAGTGTTTGCATTTGCCCTAAATTGGATCATCAGGTAGCATCAGACTCTAAAAATACTCATACTGGGAAATAAAACCTCTTTTCTTCTGGATGAGCAGCTAGATATGATATTTATTGTATAGGAAATGAAAAATTAATGCAAAGTCAGTGACCAAGAGTGAGCTGATACAACAGGTCCTTTTCTTGTGATCCAAAGTGTCATACCACACTTGGATCTGTCAGGTCTTCACCATTCTAAGCATATGCTGGAATGTGTTTGAGCTACAAGAAGCTTGGAAGCAGGTTTACTGTGGTACCTGTCCCACCTGAAATAAAAAGACAAAAGCTCCAGTCAGCCAGCATCAACAGTAGACTCTTGACCTAGTTCGTTTATAAAACAATCTATCTGAAGAGTCTGGAAAAATATCAAAGGAATTTATTATACAGAGATGATTAAATGTTACAGTTAGGACAGCAGGATAAAACTTTGAAACAAACCATTCTCAAAGATCATCTTTGTCTAACATACTCAAATTTGAGTATAAATATTTTAACTTAGTTTTAAGATGTTTTTGACTGAGAAGCTCCAGTTATGCCTGATGGTTCAAGAGAACTTGCATACACTGTGGAATTCTTTTACATTTTAAAATTCTGGGATGGAGTTTGGACAGAACCTCTTCTATAGAAAGGATTTTCTGAACCTAACATGACAGCTTCTGACTTAACACAATTTGATCTCCTTATAGTAACATATTAAAGAATTGGAGACAGCTTCTCCAGCAATTTCTTGTTAAATTTTTGGTGAAGTGGAAAAGAAGGCTGCAGTGATAGCTATGTCTATCCATATGCTACTTTGAGATCTAAATACCTCTGAACTTATTAATTAAAGAGGCTTTGCAAGTTCCCTAGATTTCCCTCACAGATAAAATGAGATCCTGCTCATGGTCTCACAGGTACATGTTTTTATTAGTGCTTGGTATCTGGTTTGTGGATTATCAAGCCTTGCAGGATCCTGAACAAGTTGCTGACCCAGAATTCTGCATCAATCATTGCTTCTAGCTCCATTACTCCAGTTGTTAGGTTTGGCTTGCAAGATTTTTGTCAATAAAGTGTGCCTGTTTATTCCGTATCAAGGAGATTATCACTGATAGGAAAAATGCCAAAACAGATAAGATGCTCATTATAAAGGCTCCTTCTGATGGTGATCATTTTGCCAGGGGGTGTTCATTTCATATGTTGACCCAGTCTTTTATAAATTCAGCTAATCTCATCTCCAGGTTGTTTGTATTAAGTAGCTACAACTTGCAAAGGAACAGCTGCCTCTGCTCAGGCTGGCAGGAGATGCATATATTTGACAAAGTAGGTGTCTTAAGGTATCACCTGTGTGGAGCCCTCCTGATCAAAGTGGTCTACACTGAGTCTACTCCAGTAGTCTCACAGATAAATTATTCCATCCGTAAAATCAATCAAGCAACTATCTTGTGTCTTTGTACTTGCTGTGGAAGGATATTCAGGGCGAAGCAGCTACAGAAAGTGTACAAAGCAGGCAGGCACCAGGATACTGCAAAGAGTTACTTTTCCTGCAGAAGAGAATGGTGTGTTTCTGATTGTGCCAATCCCAGCTTCATCAAGTCCTCTATCTTGGAAAACCCTTTCAAAAATTACATGAGTCCATGCCTATGCTGTGTCTAGCAGCAGTAGAATTGTTTTCTTTTTGAGTGATCTTCTGAGGTTTTTATCAGGTACATTTCTCCATGAAAAAAGTGGGATGTTGCCTGAGGAATCTTGGTTCTGCTGAACTTCACTGGAGTGGTGGAATCACCGTCCCTGGAAGTGTTCAGAAGGTGTGTGGACGTGTCACTCGGGGTGCTGGGTTAACGCTTGGACTTCATGATCTTGGAGGTCTTTTCCAACCCTAGTGATTCCATGATTCACATCGCTAAGTGCATAAACTTTCCCGGTGAGGTCTTATTTCACTGTATATTATGTCATCCCTGACCTGAGGGGAATTTCTTGGAATTGTAGCAGTGGCAGGTAGGTGTCACTCAAGTCTGCGTTGTCTACTGAAATTCCAGTGCGTGACACTCGTTCTCACACTGTCATTCAGACTTTCATTGCTGCTCATACCTCACTAAGGTGGTGCAAATGCCTTGGATTGTGTCAGCGTTATTACTAGAGTATTTATTTGTTCTAAATGGGGAAAAAAAGCAGATTAGGAATTGAAATTACTTTAAGGTAATTTGATTTCTGGTACACAGTAGAGGAACTTTCCTGACTTCACAGCAATGGCTCATCTTTAAGTCAATATTCATATGATCTTTCATGTTCAAAGTGTAAAATTGTGATGTAATAATTCTCAAAAGATGTAGCTACTATTAATAGTCAAAGCACTTGCCAGAGAACGTGCAAACAGAGGGTTTGGCTGTAATTCCTGAGATGCTGTATAGTACTATGGAAAGTTTGTCTATCTGTTCCCCCAAACATACAGCTTTTTACAGAAGACACAGAGAGGTGGAACACACCTGTGGTGTGAAACAAGTTACTGCCATTGTAACTGATAACTTCCAGGTCACTGAGTCAAGTCCTCTGTTGCCATGATGAACGACTTTATTTTATTTCATAAAATCATCTATCTTTTGACACTGTGTGGGATATCAGTACATTTGATAGTGTACCCACTAATGCAACATTAGTAGAACCTCACCCTTCCATTTAGAGCCGCTTCAGCCCGATTTACCGTGTTAGGCATAGTAATGGATGTTGACAGGAAAATGGATATTGAAGTTTCTGGTCTTGGAATGAGTGAAAATAATATGCTTTTGTAGGAGTAGTATAAAAAGAGAGGTCAGTGTGAAGTTTAAGTGGCCTGATTAGTGACTCACAGTTATACCTGGATCAGAAAAGTTCCATGGTGCTGCCTCTCACATTCTGCCTTTTGCTGGTAAGCAGCATGAACAGCAAATTTATGCTGGTTGACTAGGACAGCATGTTCAGGTAGGGTTCCTACACTTCCCCTCTCGTGGGTTTAATGATTTAAGGTGGTAATTTCAGCTCTGCAGTGCTGAAGCCATGGATTTTGAGTGTAATATGCTCATGCTCAGGTCTCCCAGCCATCTGGAGACTGGACATCATCCACTAAGACCCCATTTTCTAAAGTCCGCGCTACGATGGTCTTCAGTGAGGAGAAAGACTGTAGAGAAGCAGCATGAATTACAATTAAACTCAACTCCAATATAACTGATAGTAACTTGTGAATAGTTTTCATTGCCTGCAGCTTTCTGCTTTCTACTACCACATTTTTATCATGTGAACATTTGAATCATTGTAGTGCCTCAGCATCCAGACTGTCTAGGGCAGGAACAGATACAGACTAAGGTGTCATAGGGAAGCACATCCTCTACTGTAGCAGGCAGCCAGGCTACATTGTGAAATGTAATTTGTAAAAACTATAAAGATAAGGCTCAGTAAATGTATGTTGTTGACTCCTGCAACTTCTGTTTGAAAGGCTGTTGTGAAACCACTTCCCTCTGTATTTTGGGGTAATATTTCTAATGCTTGTTGATCACTAGAATGGTAGAGGCTAATTCTCAAGAACAGACTTACAAAGAAACAAAATTACTTTTGACTTGCAAATTTCTCCCTATTAGCTACAGCTCATGGACAAAATACTCTTTAGGGATTTTCTTTTATATTGTGCATTTATTTCAATGGTTTTTTTGCATACTTTTTTATTTTTTAAAATGAACTGAGCATTTGTAGGCAGAATGTTTGGAAACGCTGGTTGCCTTTTTTTCCTCCCCTCCATCAACTTGTATTTCATTTCCCACAGTGTTGCAGATACCAAGGAGAACAAAGCTGAATGTTTCCTATTATGATTTTGTTTGATCTATTGCAAATTAATTTACAGACTCAGCGATAGCTGCTGGGAAATGAAGGATTGGTTTTGTTTGGTCAGTGAAGATGACAGGCATGGATCAAATAAGAGTTAACAATAATGCACTTGAGTAGATTGAATCAGAACATAATGCATGTATTGAATTTGATTGCAACATGCATGTCCATGGAAAAGTTTTTTTGTTTAAAACAAATCAAGGCTATGGCTTAATTATCAAAGCAAAACAAGAGACATAAAGAGCTACAGGTTTCTGATACTGCTTTTTTTTCAAAAATGACTCCCTTCACACAGTTATCTATGTGTTTAATTTCCATGCATAATAGCAACAGTTATTGTTGTCATTTGTTAAGAGAGATTAACAGATAGTAAGTACAAACAAACACAAATAAGGCCTGAAAAGAGAGGTGACAAAGAAGAAAAGACCTCTTTAATGTTAATTATAACTGGTAGGAAGTCTATACAAATGACATTAATTGTTTTCTATACGAATTGAAGGAACACTTAGTTAGTATCTATGCAATGTGTTTGGGCTTTTTATTGTAGGCAATAATAACTTAGATCTTCATTTTTTAAATATAGTTTATTGTGATATTTACTGTTAAGTGAAACTTGCATGTTTTTATTATTATTTCTTAGTAGCTGAAAACAAGTATAATAATAAGCTCTTGGATTTGAATGGTTACTTTTATCCTAACCTATTGCTTTTAGTTTAAGCAGGGTTTTTTCAGTCTTTTTTCACCTGTATTTTGTGACCAGCAAGGCTCCCAGTGCTTTCTTAAGCAGTGACTGCATTAGACCGAAACAATTGCATAAAGAAACTTCCTTCAAGTGTCATTAGTCAGTGGTAGTTTGGGGGGACCATCTGTGCATTCCATTGTAACATAGTAGAAGCAGTGCCTTGTAAGTGGTGTAGCCCTTTGTTTCTTAATTGTTAGCTAAAAATGCCAATAGGTGGCAGAAAACACAGTTACTTTTATTGTGCGGTATTTCCATGGTTGTCTATTTTTGAGTATTCTGCTCAGCTGAAGTTGGGATGCTGCTCCCATTCCAGGCTTTGTTTTTCCAGTTGCACTTGCATTCCCTAACTAAGTATCATGCTATCTGGCAGCTTCCATGCTTTGTTTTTCTAGTATAATAAATTGTTTCAAAGTTCAAATGCAGTCATTTAATACGTTTTGAGTCATGAGTGTTCTCTTTGTGCACAGAGAATCTTTTGATAGTTACAGCTGAAAGAATTATGCTCTTTAACAGGAGGGGTTTGGAATGGGTGAGGACACCCTCCACACCCCCTGCCTGGCCCTGTATTTTAAGGTCCTGTTTGTGCCAGACTGCTGCCAGATGTTTCATAGGAAGGTAGAGATGCCACGTAATAAATGTGACATAAACAACTTTTCACACAGAGCATGGCTTTTGTCTCTAAAAATTAACTTAATGGAAGATCTGTGACACTTCATTATCCTTTCCAGAAATGTTTTTGTGTTTTCCCTCACAGTGGCTCTAATAATATTCTTGGTAACTCACATCAGTGAGTTCCTGAAGATCTCAATGCTATCCTTGCGTAGCTTTTATTTCTGTAGAAGTTTATTCCATGTCTGTTAAAACTGAGTTATTTAAAAAATGTGAGGGAACAGATAAACACCTCCCTCTTTTAAAAATAAATCTGAGGTTTATTTGCAAAACCAAAGCCAAGGAGTATCTTTTTCACTAGAGACTCATTTGTGCCTGCTGACTTCAGAAGACACAGGTCAGGTGTCTGTGTTAGGTCATGTCCTAAGTTAGGATTTTTCACAGTGAAGCATGTGCTGATGAAGTAGCTCAGTCTTGTTGAGCATTGTCTTATCTTTGTGATGTGAGCTAGGAAGTATTTGTCATACTTAAATTGTATATGACAAGAAAAGTGGTACTAGGACTGCCAGGGCAACAGTTGTGCAAGAGACCAAATTAAATCCATGGAAGTTTTTTGAATTCTTGAAATTTTCTCACTGTGGTATTAAATATATAATGATTTACTTTGCTAATCTGCATAACAATGAAACTCAGTGATCAGATACACTAATTATACTGTTTCCAAACCCCCTTATTTTATTAAGAGTGTCTAGGGTAGGGAAGATTTGCCTCATCACGAAATCTGTTAGGTGGAATTGCTTTTTGGAGATGTTTTTTTCTTCCTTCCATTTACTATAAACAGATCATAGTGACCAGCTTAAACTGGGTATCAGGCTTTTAGATAACCGAGTTGGTTGAAATTAATCCAACTGTTTATCTTAATAGATTCTTTCCACTCCTGCATTATGAACTTGAGCACACATTTTAGGAAGCAGTATACATTGCTGTTGGCATGAAGTTCCACACAGTTTTTCTGGTCTGGCCACATAGACATAAAAGCTCTGCAAGGGCAACAGGAAGCGTTTTCATGAACTTTACACCAAGTGGGTTAATACTGAGTATGTGACATGGCTGGCTTCTCCACGGACACCCCCT
>VXBX01010252.1:239642-257499 GCA_013400415.1 Scytalopus superciliaris | reverse complement strand
TGGTGCCCAGTAACTCCACACAAAATCCCACACCCTATCTCTCTTATCCTACGTGACCACTATAACAGATGGAGCCCAAAGTCATGGACTAAATTAACTAAATGAATGTACTGTGTCAGAAACACTCCACTAACCAACCACCACCACCAAATAAGTGAAAACCAACCAAACAACAAAAGAAAAGGGAAATTATTTCAATGTCTGGTAATAATAGCAGTCACCAGCTCTCTGCCCCTAGAAGACGCCCAAACTTGAAATACAATTCTGAGGATTAATAATTAATAGTGACTTCTGATCTAAAGCTGATTGCTCATTGACAGGTTTGGAAAATGATGAGGTAGTTTTGCCAATGTTAATAAGTCACTTAGATTAGTCAGAATGGTCAAACACAGAGCCCCATAAAAAATGCTTTTGGTAGAGCTGGAAATGTTACAACAGTCTGTATTATCCCTTTGTTACAGTCGTAATTTTTTAAACCATCTGTGCAGCAGTATATAGGGGGAAATCATAGCAGGAAAAATGGTAACTAAAAATAGACAAAAGTACTTGTTTATTTGTTCTTTTCCTAACTTGTTTCAGATATGCCTAAGTGTTATAGGGAGGTGACCAGCTACAAAAGCTCTAGAATTTTATATTGTGTTGAAATATTTTTCAACATTTTTCAAGACTTCTTATGCATTCCCAGTAAGTACTGTACTATTTTGCAAGCTTATATGAGATAAGCTATGAACAATTATGGAAACTTGCTAAATAATTATACCGTTCTGAATTATTAAGTTTCTTGAGAAAAACACTGAAAGTAAACCTGCTATAGTAAGCTATTCTCTTGTAATGAACTTATTTTTTGCACTAGCCATAGATATTTTTTGTAGCTTGTATAACTTCACGTGTATATGTATTAAAAGAGAGACTGTATTGTGAGTTTGCTCACAATACATATAACATGCAAAGAAAATATAAATTATGGATTTGGAAACTGCAAAAAAACCTGAACATACTATCAGATTATCCTGTTATATAAAGAGATGATATAGACATCTATTATTAAAGTTCTGAGAATTGGTTCATTCTCATGTCTGCAATGAAAAGGTAGTATGAAAGAACATAAATGTTTATTTTGTGATCCAGCATTACTGTTGCAAGGAACCAGGTCAATAACATTTTTTATTTACAGTACATATCCCTCTGTAGTTATCACAAGAAGTGTCAATGTTGTTTATTTGGGTTAGATAGTTACATTTGATTCAGTTACTATGAATTTTTTTTTTTTCTAAATTAGTACATGAATCTATCTAGAGTCTTAACAACGCGCTTTTTAATATCTAATTTTTTATGTGAATATCAATGGGAAAATTTTCCATTTTATTAATGCAATGAGTGACACTCAATTACCGGTGACTAAACCATAACATTTATATCATTTAATTTCGGGGTTTTTTAAGATTCTATCTGTGAAGCAGTAATTCAGCTAACTACAGACCATCAGTCTGAGTGTAACAAATTTCACCAGATAAACAATAAAGACACTTAAAGCAACTTCTATGATTCAGCTTCAATTTATAAGCCAATTGGTCCGGTTTTTCTTGAGCTAGCTGTATAGCCAATGAGTAAAGGAGTAAGGAGACCTTGGAAGCCTCCAGTTAAAAATCCTATTTCCACACATTTGAAATGTACTGTTGATTCCTAAGTGATTAGTATTTCTACTCAGAGGAGAAGAAAAGGTTCACTGTATTTTTTCAGAATTGCTTCATATTTTAAAAATCGTCTTAAATTTAACAACTTTAAATTATGTGCATGGCCACTTACAAGTATTATTTCTCATTTGTATAAGAAACATGTGAATGAAGATTTAGCTGTATAAGTACTTAGTGCCCTTGAAAAAAATCTGGATTGACTAGTAATTGTTGATTCATGATAAAGTCAAAAAGCAGAAATCTTCTTTAAGACAGATAAACAATTATTTCATTCAAAGCAAGACTTGCATTTGCACTAAAAGCATCAAAGTTTCTCTATCATTTTCTGTGCAGCACAAGTTTTGAATTTCTGTCTTTGCAGTAGCCCAAAAATTTTGCTGCAGCAGGACAAACTGAGTCTCTTTCTACTTTATTTTGCAGCTGCTCATAATGTGTAAAAAGCATGCTGGGAAGGAGAATGTAAGTCATCGATAGATGCATCCTATGGAGCTCTCTGTTCCTGGATGCAAGTGTACTTTGCACATGTGTTTTCTCAGATGAGTATTTCATCATCTGTGACTACTACTGTTGAGAGAATCTTCTGCTGTGACCTCAGTGATTCACTTTTCTGCCTTGTGTTTACTTTGACAATTGATCCCTAATAATTTTCCATGGTCAGAGGACAGAGTAAGATCAGTAAACATAACTTACAGAAGTCAGGAATCTGAAGCATATGCTATATAAAAGAAGAAAATGCCTGCACTGTGTGTAAAGACAAAGCCAAATGTTCACCAATCCAGTGAAACTGACATTGACAGTCCCTTAATCAACTTTGTGTCCCTTTGCTGGATTTCCTCAAGTAGCTCCATATATCTCTTGTATGACCATGTCACAGTTCAGGAGTTGTACTCTGCAATTTAGCTCTTTCACTAAACTCCAACCACACTGCCACTCACTGATTCCCCCTCCCCTCCTCTGCTATGCCCAGACCTCACTAATGGCTGGAGAGGAGAATTGGATGCACAAAAGGCAAAGTTCATGGGTTGAGATAAGAACAATTTACTGGAAACAGCAATGAGATAAGAAAACAAACAGTAACAACAACAATATTATTAACAAAAGTGTACAAGAGATGGTGATCTACATACAAAATGCAAACTGAGCCCAATGCAACACAATGCAACTGCAGCCAGTGGCATGCCATCCTGACCACTGTGTCCATCACACTTGCTCCCAACCAGAAGCCTTCTCCTTAAAAGCCAGAGTCCCTTCCCTGCCCCTCCCCAGCAATGAGGCAAGTATTGATTAACATCCCAGTTCTGGCCACACCCTCTCAGCCACAAAGTGTAGGCATAATTTAAGTGAGAATGTGACTAGAAGGACCTTGGAAGAAGTGTATCTGTAATTATATTTCCAATATAATCATTCAGGGGAAAAGACAGAATAATAGAAGAGGAAACACTAGAGTTACTAAGGCTCTGGACCAGTCTGAGGAGGAGTAGCAGGGTATAAAAGACAGACACAATCCGGTGAGGTGAAACTTCAAGATAAGAAGGGGAAAAAAGGTAACTTTAAGAATATGTCAAATCAAGCGACGTGTGAGCAAAAATCTGAAGTCTTAGTATTGTTTAGTAAGTACTCTGGTATCAGGTACTCTGGAAGCAAGTAATATATGAACTCTGAGCATCTTGAATACAAGAGAGACAGTGGACAAGCAAGTAACTCACAACCTCTCTACTCGATTCATTTCTTTATTCCATGTTTTGATTTTGCTGTTAAAATTCCTTGAGATTAATATTGTGAACATGATGGTACAAATTTATTCATTAATTGTTTGTTTTAGAACATCTTCACATCATGTAAAGATTTACCATTTTGCCTTAAGGTAATGAGACTCACTTAACAAAGAAGGAACCAGATGTTCTATGCAGATAAATTATGTCTTTCAATGGAGAAAACTTGGAGGTTTTTCAGGTAACATAGTATTCTAAGTGGAATATATTTTGGCTAACTGCAGGTATCTTGAAGTTGAATGTCTATAACTAGTAAAGCCAAGTTTATAGCTATGATAGAAGAAATAATATTTGTCTTGGATGCCTATGTCAGGGTGAGATAAATTGTGCTCAAGTTATGCCTGACAGGCAGGAGGAGGAGGAGCCCTGCATCAACTGTCTATAGTGAAGCAGAGCTTTATTAGATCAGAAAATGTGAGATTTGTTCAAAATTTTATAGTCACAATTAGAGAATATGCTGCATTAAAATTACTTTTCATTATTTCATTCCCTCAAGAATACTTGAAAGAACTTGAAAAAACAGAGGAAAAAAAATAGACTTCATACCAATTATCAGTTTTATGGCAGGCTTCAGAAGGACAGTCATGTCTCCAGAATTCAGACAACCTCAATTAAAAGTAAGGGGCCTAAATTGCTGAAAATCATATTGCTTTAACTTACAGTCTGTTGGCATTGTGTTTTTCTCTTGTTTTTACTGCCTTTGCCTCTGAATGTGTAAATACAGAAGGAAAATCTATGAAGCTAGAACTGTCTTCTAGTGTGCATCATCTTCAAAATGCAGCTATAAATACATTAAGGTGCAGCAATAAAGAGAAACAAGCCTTTTGTTTTCCTGTTCTATTCTTCTGTATTACTTTCATACCAATTAATATCCAGTCTTTCACAAATGTATGTGCCAGCAGAGTCTCTCTCTCTATTAAAGCAAGCATCTGCCCACTGTCTTTTTTTGACTGTTACTTTTTGGTTTTAAAGAAAACAAAATAAATTATGTAATTTATCTAGTGTAGTTGTGAAGGACATTAGAGGTGCTGGAAGTCAAACTACCTAAAACTTTGTGGAACACAATTCTTTTAGCTCTTTGGAGTTTCAGACTTTCTTTCAGCAGCGAATTAAGGGTATACTAAATATGTTTGTCAGTTTAGTGAAGAGTTGGCCTCAGTTAATTTTGTTTATATATAAACAGATATGCAAGGTATAAGTAGGAGAATCATGGTCAAGGATGCTTAAAAACATGTTACTATACAATGGGATTGTGAACTTGCTACATGTTTCATCCACTTATACCCAGGAAACTACTATTTCTTTAAACCTCACCCTTGACAAGTTAAAAAACCTCAACCACCCAACCAAACAAGCAAAAAAGAAAAAAATCTAAACAAGATATCTCATCACTTAAAGGGGAAAAAAACCAGCAAGAGCAGATTCATGAAGCATTGAACAATAAATATTGTATAAAAGTTAGTAATATCACAAAGAAAGGCATAGTGTCCTTGGAACATTTGAGAAATTATAAATTTATGTTACCGGAGGAAGAAAGTGAGATTTCAATGCCTTGAAAGCAAAAGCAGAGAAAATCAGACAAATTACTATGAAAAATATGTAAGGCAAGAGAAAACTGTGATGGAAGATGTTATAGAACAATAAAATTCTACAAAGGATTGTGATGATAATGAAGAAACTAGACAACTAACAGCAACAAGAACTATTTATAAGTGAGAGCAAAAATTAGTAGCTATAACCAGAAACTAAATCAGTTCCAAATAATTGTAGGAGCAGGCATAGATGCATCTGTATTACACAGAGCATACTAGCTGCACAAATGCAACTGCTAATGCAAAAGTACAACTTTGCTAGGCCTCCTCATTTAATCCTAGGATAAGATAACCATGAAGACCTGGACTACAAGTCCTGCTCTAAATAACAGTCCAAAGAAGAAAATTTATCAAAGAAGAAGAAGTTGATAAATAATGTAGAATTTTAAAGGTAATAACACTGTAATACATATGAGACCTTGTGACCAGAAAGACTTCTGACAAACATAATCAATATTGACCCCAAGAGAAAGAATTCCCTTCCATCACCAACCCACACTGCTAGAATTACATATCCACCTAAGATCCCTAGTATTTTAACAAAAATAAAGTGTTAAAGGCTCTCGTTGAAATAGTGTCAAGTCTCAAATTTAATTTATTTTTGCAGAAGAACCAGCTGATTTCAAGCACAAAAGCAGCATCATCAACAACTAAGGAAGAATATATAGAAGGAAAATAAATAAAAGTATAGCAACTACATAGACATCCATGGAGTATTTTATCATCTGTTTCAGGGAGCAATTTACTTGGTGATGAAGAAGCAAGTGTCAGCAAGAGAATAATTGTGATCTTGGATATATTCCAAAGGACATGAGGGCATGCAAGAATATGGAGTAAGTGACTTTGCATTTCAGTGCAAGTAAGAGAAGTATGTATTTTATTACCATCTATTCTTTTATACATTTCACAGGAATCGTATTCATTGGAAGAACAACCTCCAGTTGGGGGAAAAATTAAACTTTTAAAAGAAAAAGATTACCTCTAACAAGAAAACAAGACTATTATGCAACTGGCCCACAAAAATAAAGCCATAATTGGAAAAAAAACCTTTGAAAAACTTGATTTTAAATACTAAAAAAACTGTCAAGAGCATAGAATGTATGACACAAGTAAAGAAACAGTACAGAAATGTTAAACCAAATATGAATAATTGAAATGTAATCATCCTAAACTCCCTGTGCAGTTGAAGCAAAGAAAGATGTATTTTTTAGGATTAATTTGTCACATTTCTATAGACATCAACTGTATCTGACATGCTACTTCTTATAAGTGCCATTTTCTCCTCCTTAGACTTGAACAGAGATAAAGATGCACACCTCAGATGTGGAAACCTATACTGTAGGTGTCTGAAAGTAACCGAGCAGAACATAGTGACACTAAATGAGCATGAAGTCAAAATAAAGTGGCCTAGTCATTACACAGACCAAGTCTACTTGCTAACATTATTAAAATTACAAGGGATTACAGCCAATATTTTAAAATTAAGTCCATATGACTTAATTCATTCCCAAATTTGAAAGGCAAAACACTTATTCATCTGGATAATGAAGCCTTTGTGAAACTGTTTGCCAGTACTTCAGAAAGAGATTAAATTATTATTGAAGTTGCACATAAAAATAGGTAGAAAAATCTTTTCAAAGTCAACATTAGTACACACATTCTTATTGTGTATAAACAAGCAGAGTGTAATAGTCCATCACACAGAAAAACCTGCCAAAACTAATTGTGCTGCATGATCAGAGAAGGTCAGAGACAATCTGCTCAAATTTGTCAACCATTTTCAGACTGAGAATATTTTATCCCAATTACATCATATGTTGACAGAGAAAAGTATATACATTTATTTATACACCTAAAACTATAAAAGTGGTAGTTCATTATGCAGCAAATAAACCCAACAAGATAAGTTCTCATTAATATAACAGTCTCAGTTCAGAGCAGAAAGAAAAAAAATCACCACCAGCACACACAGGTCATTCATTCTTGCATGATTCTTCCCTGTAACAACACTGCCAAGTGATCTCTTTTGCTTTCTGTGGTATACAGTTCAGAATGTCCTTAATTCCTTGGATCAGTCTGTAGCTTTTCCACACAAAAATAAAAGAAATAATTAAAAAAAATCAGTGATACTTTTCTTCTTTTTATTCCTTTCAGAACTTTTTATAATGCTAGCTGCATATAGTCTAGTAGATAAAATGGGTGCAAGGCAAAAGTTTGATGACCTGTTTGTAGTTATCCATGCTGTCTATTTGTTCTCACTGTTCCTCACATGCTTACATGCTTTAGCCCAAACCAACTAGTTTGCAAAAATATCTAATCAGTGTTACTAATAGTGTTTCTAGAAACTATTCCCAATACTCTGTTTAAGTGTGGCCACCCTGCTTTGTTAGGAAAGAAAATTTAGGCATGTAAAGCTCGGCTCATGTCAGTTTGTCTTAGGGCCAGAAATGAAGCCCTGGTCCATAAAGTTTAAAAGAAATAAATGTAGCCCTACTTCTCTGATTTCTGACAAAAAAAAAGAGATAAGTAGTATCTCTGCTTTATTCTATTTTAGCAAATTATCTTTACCTTTCTTATATTTAAATGAATGAAACTCCCAGATGTACCTGAGAGACAGGTACAAAATACTAACTAATTGGAGGTGTACTGCCATTAAGACCATTTCTCAAGTGAGCTCTATGTAGTAAAATATGGATCTGTCTAAGGGAATCATATTCTCTATTTCTTTCACTAATTACCAGAATAAAATAAAGACCAAATTAGATAAATTAGCTGAATGAGCTAAACTTTTTCAGGGTAATATAATGCAGTATGACTATGAATTAAAACTCAGCCTGTGCTCAATTCCACTGGGTCATGAAAAGGAAGATTCTTCTCATTTAATTATTTACCAAAAATAAAAATTATCAGTATAACTTTATTATGAAAAGCACATGTTCTTGCAATTAATATTATACAGTGGCATGCAAAGTAGATAATTTGTAGATGGATTCATTGATAAAGACACAAATTACTGCCATTTTTATTGAAAAAGTTCTGTTAGTACTGTCATCATAGTGGGCTTTGAAACCCAAAGACAAGCTGGTCATTGTGATGGGTTTGATAAACCCCAAAACTTAGATTAAGGCCTTAGTTTAGTTAGGCCTGAAACCAAATTTAGCAGGCCTCAGTTTTTTGGGCCATGGGGCACTCCGTAGATTCAGAGGGGCAAGTATTACCTGACTTAAGCAACCAAAGAGGTGTTTCATATCATCTGATGTCAAGTGAAGTATAAATCTAGTGGGGGAGGTATCCTCGCTCTCTTGCCCTCCCTCTCTCCATGCAGTGTGGTGGTGAGGACTCCCTGTTGCTGCTCCCAGAGCGACAGGCCTGGCCGCTTCCCTGCCGAGATGCCCACAGCAGTTCTGGTCTCTGGGAAGTAAATACTTTTGTTTGATGTTGCTTTGCTGGGTTCTCTTTCAGAGAAACGTGCTTAGTTTTGTTTCATGTGGGTTTTGGGTGGTAGAATCTGTGTGTTATTGAGGTGGGCACCTGGGAGGCTAGCTTTGGATAAAGTTATTGTTGGTTCTTTTTATATTTGTACATATATGTATTGTAACTTTCCTGTAAATATATGTATATAGTTTTTTCCAGCTTCAGGTTTTTTCCTTCCCTCCTTTCACTGGGACTGCGTGGGTCATGGGGGGGTTTGGCATTTTGCCAAGGTCTAACCCATGACAGTCATATTTGTCAGAGCCTGGAATTCCACAAATAGAAGCTTTACCACAGCTTTAACAACACTTCCATCTCAAATGAGAAACCAGTCAATAAAGCATCTAGTCCAAATACTGTTTTTCTAAGTAGTTTGTTGTTAGTTTTGAGATAGGAAGATGTTAGGAGTAGCACATCAATTACATTATTTTAAATACAATTATTAAATTATTTTTAAAACATGTAGTCTAATGTATTAGAATTGTGTGCATATATTTTATACATTTTTAATCTTAAATACATCTTATGTACATGAGGGCTACTACAAAAATATGTTTCAGAGTAAAAGAAAAAAAGCACTTTTTTAAAAAGAATTAAGTATCAATGTCCTTCATGTTCAGAAAAAAATAAGATGTTATCACAAAAGAGGAATCATATCACTCTGGACTAGAATTAACTCCAGCCTTACCTGTGTCTCTGTTAAAATACATCCCTCAAGGACTACTTGCTAGTTAAAGTGAGAAACTTCTAAAAGAAAGAACAGGAGAAATTTGAGATTCCTTGACCTCTGGATGCCAGTCCAGAATTCCATTGATTTCCCATGTATCATGTACATATATACAAATATGCTTCCAGCTGCATGTGGATACCTCAGTTGCTAGACCTCCACAAGATGTTACATGTATTTCAGATATCACATATCACTGTAGGAATATATGGGTGAGAGAGATTTCTAAATTCTCAGAGAAGACTTAAGCCTAGGTTTAGTTGTCTAAAGAAATGCTTGAATTGTCATTTGACATGCCCTGAGATATTCTAGCCAGCCTATGGTTTTCACTGCAGGAGGATAAATTTTCTCCTAGAAGTCTTGTGTCACATCTTTCTGCTGAATATGCCTTAGGTTCTCAAGACTATTTCAAATTACTCTACATGCCAATGTCTAAACAATAAACTCAATGAATATTATTATTTTTTTTTCAATCTAGAAAACTGTTCCTCTCACTTAACGTAGTATAAAATCATTAACTCTCTAGACTCTGGGGATGTGCTGAATATACTGTCATTGCCTGTAATGATGGTTTAACCATCACCCGAAGGTAGAGGTCTCTTGTAGTCACGTAAATTTAGGTGTCTGAACATGGAAGAAATGGATTTCACTTATTGCAGGAATTGTAGAGATTTGTCAACAAATCAAGCAAGTGGTGTATTTATTGTTTCAAGCCAACATCCTCGTTATCTGTATAAGAATTAACAGCTGTAACTACAGCTGTTTTGTATTATAAGGTAAAGGTTTTGTTACATATATATGAATTAGTCTGGACTATTTGTGGTACCTCAATGTAAATTAATGTTTAAGTAATGTATAAAATTCAATTTTTTTGATCACTGTTTCACACTAAATATATATATATGTCTAACTAAACAAACATATTTAATTTAATTCATTTAATTCTGCAATTCTTGATAAATCTACATTTTATTAAAAGATGGAAAACAGTGTTTCAACTGGTTGTTAGAAATCAAAATTATGCCGCATATATTATTTATGCAAATTGCCTTACTTTAATTTAAAAAAAAAAACAAACAAACTCTTCAAGGGATTAAATGCTTTACACTGGCCTTTAATACAGAATGAATTACTCTTGAGTGAGTAAAAAAACACACGTGTTATAAACATTAGAGCAGTAATGCATATACATTCTCCCTCATGCCCTGTAACTTGTACTCACCATATCTACTCAGTCAGACTTGCATTTCTGAAGGAATCATTACAGGTCTTATAGTATAATATTTTAGTCCTTCACAAATCCTGTAGGACAATGTTACGTGTGATTTAGTCTTATAGGATTACCTCACAGTCATCTAGAAATCCCTTTAATCCATCAGAAAATCCTTAGGATAGTTTTGTGAAGGCACAAAGGGATGTAGCTCTGACCAAACCTGCTTCTCTCACAAAGCATTTCCCTCAGGATGTGAGAGTAACATCAACAATTTCATGCAGTTTTGGTGGTATGTTCCATTTCAGTTTAATAAACTCTTTTGGTTTTATGTTTTCAATTGAAGCACAGAGAATATATAAAGGTTTACATTAGCTCAATTTATTGAATAATTTAAGCTGGTCTGTTGTGTGCAAGATTCTAAAAAAGATAATGCATTTGCCAAGTAGTTGTAACTGTAATAAAATTAAAGTTTAAATAAAAATCATCCCTCTAACATCTATAATCATCACTAGATTGAACTCTAACCTAGATTTCTGAGTAAATGCGTTTCTTGAATATAATTAATAAATTCAGATACCATCAGTCTTTAATAGACAAAAATGAGCTACAGAAACAGTCTGGTAGAGCATGGCAACAATATGTATATACAGTATGTATATATGCACACAGTAAGAGAGAGGTGATTCATTAAAAGGAAGAGTCATTCCTCTAATTAGTTGGATTTTTATATTTACCACTGGAAGTTTTGAAGAGTTTGAGAATATATATGTATACACATGTACATATAGATTCATCTTTGAGTAGTGTCCACTTGCGCAGGGATGTGGTTTGTAAAATCTGTCTGGAGTTTCAACTGTTGAAAGATTTGAAGAACAAGAAGAGTTTTTATAGGTACAGCAACAGCAAAAGGGAAACCAAGAAAAATGTGGGCCTACTGCTAAACTGGACAGATAACCTGGACAAAGACAGCAGAAAAGACTGTAGTGCTCAATATCTTCTTCAGATCATTCTTTACTGGTAGACCTGCATCCAGCAACCCTAGATCCCTGAGGCCCAAGGACGAGGTCGGAGCAAGGAAGACTTACTTTTTCTTGAAAGCTAATGAAGACTTACTTAAAGGTGGAGAAAGATCAAATTAGGGAATATTTACCAAAACTGTTTGTAGGAAAGAACTTCATAAGGTACACCAACAAGTGCAGAAGAAGCCGACCAATGTCTTTGTGTGGCTACTCTTGATCATATTTGAAAGAACATGGAGGTCAAGATTGATTCCCAGAAACTAGAAGAGGGCAAACAACACACCTCTCCTCAGGGAGGACAAAGAGGATGACTTAGGGAACTGCAGGACAGAAGCTCCAGCTCAGCTATGGGAAAGTAATGGCACAAGTAATCCTGTAAACCATTTTCAGACACACAGACAAGGTGATTTGGAGTAATTAGCATGGATTCTGCAAATAGATATCATGTGTGGCCAACCTGAGAGCCTTTTATGATGAGATGTCTGGCTTGGTGGAGGAGGGAAGAGTAGTGGATGTTACTTATTTAAGGAGTTATTCAGGTAAATGTTTTACACTGTCTCCCCTACTATCCTCATTGATGAAGTGATGAAATAAGGGCTATATAAATATACAGTGAGATGGACTAAAAAAATGTCTAAACTACTGGGCTTAAAGGGTTGTCATTGGCAGCGCAAAGTCCATCTATAATCCAGCCATTAGTGATGTATCTCAGGGGATGATACTGGAACAATACTTTTCAGCATTTTCATTAAACACCTTGATGTATCCTCAGCAAATCTGCAGATGCTAGAAAACTGTTAACACTGGGTTATGTACCAGATGGTTGTAATGTCGCCAGAGGGACCTCAACAGGCTGAAGAAATGTTCTGACTGGAGTCTTATATTCCTATACCTTGTAAGGATTAATCCCATGCACCATTATAGGTTGGAGGCTGACAGAATGGAAAGTAGCTTTACAGAAAAAAACCCTGGTGGTGCTGGTTGAACATAAGCCATCAATGTTCCCTCATTGCAAAGATGCCAGCAGATTCTTGGGCTATGTTAAGAACACTGCCAGTAGGTCAAGGGACGTAATCCTTATTTTTTGCTCAGCCGTGGCACGACACATTGTGGAGTATTGTGTACACTTCAGGACTCTACAACAGCAGAACAGACAACTAGACCAAATCCAGCAAAGGGACATGAAGATGTTGAATTGACTGGCTTATTTTTCAGAAGACAAGGCTCAGTAGCATCCCATCAAAGTTTGGAAATACCTGATGGGTATAATTAAATTTCAGTCCAGACTCTTTTCACTGCTAGTCAGTAACAGGACAAGAGGCAATGGGCACAAACTATAATACAGGAGTAGGTTACCCAGAAAAGGTGTGAAATATCCACCCTTGGAGAAAATAAAAATCCAACTGGATGTAGCCCTGTATTGCTATTAGAAGAAAGAATGATTATGATTTAAGTGCAAATTTATTTTACCTACTTGGTTTTCTAGTCTCCAGTTTTCAATAATTTGTATAGAATTATTTATTATTCAATAACTGGCAATATTTACTTCTAGTCCAAAAAACCCAACAAAAAAAAACAACAAAGCCAGTTAATTTAATTTATTTACATGTGAGGGCTTTTTTATAAATGCTAACAGTCAATAGTAAATTAGTATTTATTTTTAGGAATGAGATTGGGAATAAGCAAAATTGGCATGAGGAAGAAGCCATTGAACTTAAAAGTCTTTATAGTCAGTCTTAATGTTACTTATTTTAGTAGGAAAACAAAATTTAAAAAGAATAAATAATGAACTAAACATCTTTAATATAGGGTATCTGGTCAAGATGCATCCTTCCATTTCTAGTAAAAAGGATGCACTCCAGCAGTGGATTCCTACAAAACCTTGCTTTCTTGATAACATCCATGGGCTATATTCATAAATGTGATGATAAACTCCAAAACTTTGTACAGCAAGAACCACAATTTAACTTCATTATGAGATTAGAGAGACAACAGTGCCTCAGAGGCTATAAAATCAGAATTTGGGGGAGCATGTTATGTTCTATTATTATAAGTTTAACAAAATAAATGCAAATTCAACACTATATGCCAGGCAATTCTGATATGGCTTATAATTTTCATTTTTATTCTGACATTGTCTTCTGGCTCAATATTTAAACTTTCTTAAATCACTTCAAGTGTCTGAACATTGGTTTTCAAATATTTGGGGAAAAGAAAGTGTTTACTTACCTTTTTTATGGAAACTCTTTAAAATCTTTTACAGGGCTAAGTTCTGCATATAATTCATGGACATAGATGGCATTGTATCTTGACATCTTCACTTCAGATACTTACACACATTGATGAGGTCACCTCTCAGTCTTCTCTTCTCAAGGCTGAACAGGCCCAGCTATCTCAGCCTTTCCTCCTAAGAGAGATGCTCCAGCTCCTTAATCATGTCATTAGCCCTCCACTGAACCATCTGCTTGAGCTCCATGTGTCTCTTTAATGAGGAGCCCAGAGCAGGACACAGCACGCCAGGTGTAGCCTGCAGGGCTGAATAGAGGGGTAGGATCTTACAATACTATATTTAAAGAATGCTTTATACTTTGTCCTGGTTCTAGCTTGGACAGAGTCAATCTTCTTCTCAGTAGCTGGTGCAGTGCAGTGTTTTGGATTCAGTATGAGAATAATGTTGATAACACATTGATGTTTATGGTTGCTGAGCAGTGCTTACTGCTCAAGGAATTTTTTCAAGGAATTTTAACCAAGGAATTTTCAGTTTTCCATGCTTTGTCAGTGCACAAAAAATGGAGGGAGAATAGCAACGGCAGCTGACCTGAACTGGACAAAGGGATATTTCATACCACAGAACCTCATTCCCAGAATATAAATGGGGAGAAGTTGACCAGGAGGTGCTGATTCCTGCCGGGGGATGGGCTGAGCATTTTTCAGTGGTGAGCAACTGGATTGTGCATCACTTGTGGGTTTATTAAAATGTTATTATCTTAATACACTACCATTTTCCCAAATCTCCTCCCTGTCTCACTGGGGACAGAAGGGCAGGGAGAAGATTCAGTGAGAGGGTGTTTGGTACTTCATTGCCAGCTGGAGTTAAATCGTGGTATATTTTTATAATGTTTAATATTCCAGCTGATATTTTACTTCATTCTAGACCTGAGTGATATTCTACCAATAAAGTTAAAAGCAGTTCTCTAATCACACAGGAAATTTCTTTGTTCCCTTCCATTAGCAAAGTCTAAGAGTAATGAGAGTTGCTTATGTTTCCTCACACACCCCAGGACACTTAGACAATCAAGCTAAATGGCAAAACGTTTGTACACTTACAGAAGGACTACCTCTAGGTCATATTCTATATTGCTCATCAGTGCTTTCCACTTGTTTTTCACCTTGCAAAAACACCCCAGTGCTTTTCTATTCTTTCCTAATAATTTGTCTTTATATATTCACATTATGTCCACCAGGAGAGGTGACACTGGTGAGTTTAAATGGTCACTGATTCTAGAGTCTGGTAAAATACTTTGACAAAACTAGCTTAGAGTATCACCAAGATAGAGGAGGCTATTTATGGTTTTATCATCATTTTGTAGGTGTGAGCAAGTGGATAGAAATGCACAGAAGGAGAAGGTGGGAACAGAGAAACTATTTTAAGATATCAACATGGAAAGGGTACCTCAAGGTTAACCTATGGTATTAATTAAAATGAATAAGGGAAAGTACATTGTCTCTGAGCCATACTGGCATGGTGTGGCTCACATTCATATGGCTAAAATGACACACCTGTATTAGTTACTATAACTAGTTCCTTACCTGTGCTGTCATCTGCTCTTTGTTATTGCCTGAACTAGAGATTGTTGACGTGGTCTGGAAATGTGAAAATAGATGAAACAAGTAGCCAGAATGGTCGCAGACTGTAGCTTGATGCCAAATCCTGATCCTATTTATTCAACTTGTATAGAAAAAGACCTAAATATTATCTTCTATCTCACTGTGTTTCTCAAGTAGAACTGCTAAAAGTCCTTTTAAAATCACAGAATCACAGAATAAGCTGAGTTGACTGAGCTCAGCAGGCAATGATGATGAGTGTATTAAGGAAAAAATACCATTCTCACTGAGCTGAGTGATGGACTGTAAGACTTTCCTGCACAGAGGCAAAACTGGAAAACTTCTCAGGAATCAAGTATAGCTGTAACAGCTGGGTCTGCAGAATCAGAATAAACTGACTACAGCTACCTTTGGTAGCTTTCCAACATGAGTTGATGCCCAGCTCATTGATCTTCCATCAGAATTTTGTCAAAAAGGACATTGTAAACGTCAAGATTTACGCATCCCTCAGACTGTCTTGTCTTTTTTTCTGTTTTTGTTTGTTTGCTTGCTTGTTTTTTAAAATTCAAAAACATAGAGGAAACAATTTTTAAAAAAGAGATTATATTTGACCATAAAAAAGCTGTCCAAGCTTCCTACACATTTATACCAAAAGTTTTCTCTCCACACCAAACCACTCTAAGCACAGTTGTATGTTCTGATGTTGCTGATCTCTCTCACTAGTTATCACTTTGATTGTTTTACTTCACACTACTAATCTCATCCGCCGGCGGCTGTGGCCGAGTGGGTAAAGCCGCCACCCCTGGATCCGTGCTCCTCGGAAGGACGCCGGTTCGAGTCCTGCGGGTCTCGCTCTGCCAACTTCGTCCGGGCTTGCCCCGGCCAAGGCTAGAAGCGTCCCAGGGCTAAAGGGGGTGGGGCCAGTTCCGCGCACGCTGAGCTCCACGTAATAAATCCATTCGCGCAGGCATAAAAAGCATCGTCGTTCGTGACGGCTAGCCACACACACTAATCTCATCCGCTTTCTGCCCTTCTGCCTTGACACCTTCCCACATATCAGGACCAAGCCTAGTTTTCTAAAACTTCAGACCTTTGCTAACTGCACAGAATTCATGTATTTGTCTTCAGGTGCCCTGACACATTTCAAGATACATCTTCTATACAGAAAGCTGTCTACATGAATGGCAGCCCACAAGCTTTCAGCTTGCTCCTGTGCTGAATCATTATGTTTAAGTAAACACCCTGCCTTCTCAGAACTTCAAATGGAAAGTGTGAATCTTCTTTTGCTGGTTTAGTGGGCTTTATAAATTTCCTTTTTCTTGCCAAAATGACTACATTATACAACTGAAACATAGGGCCCTAATCAATCACTTGATTACTAAATACTAATATATAAGGTATTTGGTCTGGCATTCAGACGCTGTTACCAGGAGAACCGAGTCTTTCTCAGCTCTTTGCCATACTGCCAAGTCCATGAAGACAATTTGCTTATGCTAAGGGATTCAAATGACATGAAGCTTCTGAATTTGGGTAGATAAATCTGATAGAGAGGATTTGGCATATTGCCATGAATGAAAACAATTCTCAGTATTGTTACCTTAAAACAAATTCTCAGTATTCAGTTACCTTAAAACAGAAATATATCCTACACACATGTCATTAAAGCATGCATAGTTTTAATTTCTTGCTTAATATCTGATAACAGATTTTGGGTTTGGATTAAAAAAGAATTTTTGAACTTTTAACAAAGGCTTCTTCTAAAAGCATTTGAAGTCACTGGCAGGAGTCCAAAATTACTTCTGCTTTGAATCAGACCATAAATTGCATTGCCCATATATCTTTGACCATTTTATTCTACTGTCCATCAACTTTTCAGTCTGTAAGAAAGTAATTTTTCACTGTTCTTAGTAATGTAAATTCCAATCAATATTATGCTCTATGCCATACATGTGAGCTTTTCCTGGAGAGATGCAAAGAATTAACAAGTACGCATGACAGTTGACACTATCTCTGAAAGCCATATTGATTACTAAGAGAGGCAAATACGGATTTATTACATATAAAATTATAAAAAAACCCCTCTTGAATTCAAATGCCACGTTTCATACAGATGCTTAATATAAGCAGAAATTACTTTTCCTTCATGGAAAATTAAGGGTTTTTTTCTTCCTATTAGCATTTCAATTGAAAGCATTTCCACTCATTTCCTTCTTAATGGAAGTATATAAATAGCAATAGCTTTTAAGTAATGCTTTTTCTTTTTTTTTTTTCCTAAGAAAAGAAATTCTTTTTACATGAAGAACCTTAATAAAGTTTCTAAATAAGAGTGGTGCAAAGTGTAAATCAATGAAATTTTTTGTTTTAGTCAGTAGATCTACATTGATTTTCATACTGATTCATATTTATGCCCAGAATTGTCCTCAGCACTTTTTACTAATAGTCACTTTGAGTAGAAAACTCATGCATAAAGTGTAACAAATTCAGACAAATTTTTTTAGGCTAACAGGACTGTATTTTCTGAAATTGTGTGGTTCTACCAAAAAA
>VXBX01010252.1:209479-239558 GCA_013400415.1 Scytalopus superciliaris | reverse complement strand
CAAAAAGAGTTTTTTTTTTGAAATTGTTTGGTTCAAAAAAAAAAAAAAAAAAAAAAAAAAAAAAAAAAAGAAGAAAAAAAAGAAAAAAAAAGAAAAAGAAAATCCCTAAACCACACAATTCCTTCATTTTCTTCATGCAGGGATTTGGATATTAAAAGCTTATGTTTTGAAAAAAGTATTGCACGAAAAGTACACTACCAGGAAGATCCTAATGGAGGCTAAGTGGCATACGTAGATAACTGATCACAGTATAACTAAAGCAGTATTTTTGTCCAAAAAGCAGTAGTTCACACATGAGCAGAATCATTATGCAAACTTCAGCATTCATAATGCAATACAGGTCATTATCAAGGAACAAATTAATTCATATGCTTAATTCTTGTTGATTTTAGTTGTCTTTCACCAAGCAGCAGAAAAAACTTTCAGAATGAATAGTCAAAAATAGTGTACTATGTATATTTAAATCTCTTTATTTCTCTAAATTATCAGGTTTTTAAACATGCATAACTCCTCAATATACTCAAGTATTGAGGCACTAAGGATAATTAAGATATGCATATTGTTTGAAATATAATGATATATGAAGGTGTCATTTTAGAGTGCATTTTTAGTTGTTTCTTAAAATCCTTTCTCTTAACGTAGAATTTTTAAGTTAAAAAACTGCTCTTCTATCTACTGTCAATGATTTCCATTTTATGTCAATATTACATACATTTAAAATAGATTTTAAGAAGTAGTTTCTAACTCGACTTTTACTTTAATGAGACTTCTTTAATATTGTGGTTGTGTTTTTAACCATGAAATCAGAAGTTATTGCAGTAGTTGCTATAAGTTTACTATGAAGGGCTCCTTGTGTATCATGGCATTAAAAGTCAAAAAAACCCCACAAGTATTAATATTCAAATGATGAAAGAAGTGTTTCTTACTCTTATATATTAAGCAACAGAGTATTTAATGTAGATTCACAGAATAATGTCATTTTAAGAGGATAGAAATTGATATTTGGTAGGGACATTGAAGAAATACAGATATTTAGAATTTATGAACTGAATTCTTTTGTGCAGAAGAAATCTGATGATCTCTCTAGAGGCTCAGCCTTTACTAGCTTTTTCTAATTTTATGCTAAATATAAAAATAAAATAAGCCTTGAGCTGTAATCAGCAAGATCAAGTATTGCAAATGTAAGCTTATGATTCTTTGAACTAGACTAAACCAAGTATTTTTCTACTCAATAATGGGCTATGTTAACACTAGGCAAAAAGCCAAAGAGACAGAAATAAGATTAAAAAGGTCTCCCTATTAAAATACTATCTAAAACCAGTCTTAATGATGATTATGGGTAATTTGTAAGCATTTATTTATCTTTCTTTAGAAAAAAAGTAATACAAATATTGTATTGAGGTGCTTCTCCCAGACATCAGGGAAATAAGGGAAAAGATCTGCTCATTCTGGCTTGATCCTAGCCTAGATGTGTTAGGGGATCAACAAATTTACACAGGGATTTATACAGAATTGTTAATGAAAATCTCATGCTAAGATAAATTTTTAAAACTAATAAAATACATTTTTATGAGGAAGAATTTCTTTACTGTATGAGTGACCACGCACTGGAACAGATTGCCCAAGAGGTTGTGAAGTCACCCTCACTGGAGATACTTAAGAACCATCTGGGCCCAATCCTGTGCAATGTGCTCTAGGATAATGCTGCTTGAGCAGGAAGGTTGGACCAACTGTGATCCCTTCCAATCTTACCTACTCCGTGATTCTTTGATTTTTCCTAGTAATCACCTATTATTCTTTGTCAAAAATAAATGGACCAGACTGAGCAGCTTCAATATAAACAGCTTCTAAGATATCTAAAGTAATGGAAGATTAATTCCAGTGTGGTTATTTTTAGTAATAATTTCTGTAAGCATTTGTGATATGTGAAGGTTATTTTGGCAATTTGAATGTAAAGTCAAATGATTTGTTAACCAAAGACATTTTGATTAATGATTAGTTGAGATAAAAAACAAATATAAGGTAGGGAAAGTAAACAAAACAAAAAACAAAACAAAACAAAACAAAAAAACCAAACAAACAAACAAAAAAAAACCCAAAAAAACCCCAACAAACTAACCAATCAAAGAAACAAACCCAAAACCCAAAGAACATCTGTATACACAACTCCCAGTGAGTAGGAGGCAACAAGACAATGAAAAGGACTGTAAATCTCAAGTCACTGACTGTCGGACTGTCAAAGGAACTCCTCAATCATAAGCTTCAAGAGGTTCACACAAGACTCTGCAAATGGTAAGAAGGGAGAAAAAGACTGTCCTGGATCTCATGAAAAGCAGCAAATATGAGTACACATTCAGCTGGTCTGAAGTTATTGTTCCATGACATGCCAACGGCATAGTATCACATGCTACCATTACACTTCTTATTCTATATAGTACAAGTTGAAAAGCAGGTGAGCCTTTGCAGGTGAACAAATGCAGCAATTCAGTCAGGACTTCAGTCTTTATTCTGGAAAGAATAGCTTTTTGCCACCATACTTCATTTCTGCATAAAACCAAATATCTTTAACGTAATTGTCCTGGAATCCTCTGGTCTAACTTACTTTGTCTTTTTTATGTTTTTCAAAACTTATCTTCTTAGTTCCATATCTTCAATCACAATTCAGAAAATATTTACTTCTTTTTTTTAATTATCCCTTTGTGTGAGGGATGAGAGAGAGGGAAGGATTGCTGTCCCTTCATATTTTAGGAAAAATATAGTTTGAAAACCCAAAGGGTTAACTTTGAAATAAACACTTCCTTCTCAAACTGTAGAATCATAGAACAAATTATTTTATAAAATCTCTAAGTATTTAAAAATTCCAATGCATTTACATTCAACATTCACCAAAATACATGTGCACACACAAAATCCAGCTCCATGCAGGTACTTTAGGACCCTGCCTAATAGCCACCATCCTTTCTCCAATAGAAGGGAATGGGAAAGTGGGATGATGGTTTTACTTCAGCTTCTTCCTCCTTTCAACTACCCAGTTAGAAAAGCTCCTCACTGTCTTTAAGAAACTTCTAGGCTAGCTTCAAGTTTCTATATAAATAAGAGGAGAGTAAGAGCTATAATTAGTGGTGCAATTACCGAATGAAATCAGAGGTTTTCTGGATAGTTTACAACTGGGTGGCAGAGAAGGAATAGATATGAGCCTTTTACAATAGATAACAGGGACAGATTTTTGTCTTATTTCTTTTGTGTGCAGTCTCTATTCTCCTTAAGAAGACAGAATGTGTGAAGAGAGAACAAGTCCAAGGAACAAAGTAGCAATCTCCACTGGAATTCATCCACAAAGCTTTCTGGTCCTTCTTGAGAAGAATGATTTCATCCATATGACACAGCAGCTAGCTCTGAATATCCACTAAACTCTGTGTAGTGCCCCTGTAGCTGTAAATTATGATATTGTTATGTGCACTCTTGTCACTGCACTGTTAGGCATAGAGGTGTATTGGCACTGAAATGCACCCAAGGGTGTTCTTATTTTATTCTTTTTTATCATGAAACTGAAAGTATTGGCTGCTTGCACCCTCCTGTGACATAAGAGCATATAAGAGATAGAGAAAAGTATACATTTGAGAAATCTTAAAGTAGTGCTGTCTTATCACAACTGTCTTTGGAGGTGAAGCAAAGTATCCACTGAATAAAGCCTACACCTTGTTTCAGAGAAAGGTGGTTGACACACAGGTGTAGGGACCAAGTTAACAAGTAATAGGAATAACAAGAGTGCAAAAAGGAGGTTGAGAATGAAGAGTACTTTTTACTTTCAACGTCTTTTGCTTAGTAGGATATAAATATAGCTTGAGAAACATTTATACTCTGTACTTGTCTGCAGCTCTATACTTGTGTGCACCTCTCTAGTAGTCATACTAGTACGGATAATAAAGTTTCAGAGCGTTAAAATGCTTGCTGTCTTGATGTACCTGATATTAGTGTGATACATTTTGAAGTATCATAATTGCAATATCATTACTGCTCCTGGCTTGGCAAAATACAGTCACTGATATAAATAGTTCAGTCCTAACACTGGTGGATGTAAATTGGTACAGATGCAAAGACTGGCAAAAAATTAGCTGCCAAACAGAGCAGATGATTGTGTTCTCATTATACCTTTTTATCTGTCGGAACATATGCACTGTTTCCCCAACCAGTTGGGAATTTCACTAAATGTAATTCAGAGGAATACTGAGACTTCTACCTGTCCCTTAAATGTTTGGAATTAGCCAATGCCTTGAAAAGATTTTAGATGAATGCTGACAGAAAGAAAAATGGTATTATAGAAGGGTTGAGAAGCTGGTGCTGAATAATCCATCCAGCACCTCTTTTCTCCCTCAGATCACAGGAATAGAAGAAACCATTTACAGTTTTGTTTTGACTCAGGTTTTTTTAATTTCCCTTCCCCACCTCTTCTTCCTCACTCTTTCCACACACACCCCTATTTTTTATTCTCCTCTGCTTTTCATATTACTAACTTTACTCTCATATTACTTTATTTCATGACTCATTTTTACTCACCTTTTCCCCTAGTCTTAAGTCACTGTTCTGCAAAGTGAGCAATGTGTATATTTTCATGTAGTATCCACACAAGAAACAGGAACACTAAGAAAGGAAAGACTAATCAAAGGAAAAAAACCCAACTAAATAAAAAAACTCAACAAACAAAGATGCACTAATATTAATGAAAACAGTAACTAGACAGGCAGAACTGACACGGTTTTCTCTGCTATTGACCTTCTTTATTTCTTTTTCATTTGCTGAATATTTAAAATAGCTTTGTTTGTCAATTGTTTCCCCAGGCATATCTGGAATCATCTCTGCAACACTTTTTCATTGTTTTTTCACTGAAGAGATTAGCATCTTTGGTCTCAAAAGAGGAATTGCCCCTCATTTCCAATACCCTGAGCTCCTTGTGGTAATTTATTTTACCTAGTTGTCTTTCTTTTTTAAATCAAGTTATTTGCATTAATCTGGAATTTGCAACTCCGGTGTGAGAACATGGGCTAGGAAAAGGATAGAAACAAGATTTCAGCAGGAAAGGTGCATGTTCTTCAGCTTCTTTTCCTTCCGCTGTTCCTGAGCTTCATTTGTGTAGATAAGTAACTAGAAAGAGGCTGGTGTTTGCAGTGGTCTTGCTAGTCCTGTGAGCAGGAAATTGAAGGTGTGTGGTCCTAGATAGCCTAAGTTCCCCTGATAAAACCATGTAAATCTATATTATCCAATTCTTAAGTCAGTCTTTTATGTATACGTATAACATGAGCTTCAGCCATGTTATGCAATGTGCTTGTTGTAGAGTAGATAAACTAGATCTATAGGAGCTAGCTGGAGTGTCAGAAGTAGCCTACAGTAAAGGGCATGGAGTTCAGCATGGGTAGATCTAATCTGCTTCTCATCTTGGATTTGTAGTCATATTTAAGTCTATTAAAGTTGTAGAACCACAGGTCAGCAGACACGGGTCATATTGCAGATACATCAAACAATGCATTTTCTTCAAATACCAAGATGTGAAATCTCTAATACTAACAAAATCACCCATCACTGGTTTCCATTCACAAGTCAATCCATGGACCCAAAGAATGGAAAACTGCAAAGATGTGCTTAATATGTGCAGAGGTAAAAGGTGTCCAAAAAAATCAATGCGATTGTTCTGTGATGGTCAGTAAATATGATGGTGGCCATTTCATACAAAAACCTTCCAGTTAGCCTACTCTAGAATAATTTATGCTTGGCAGATTGAATTTTTATGTTTCAATTTATAGCCCTTAACCTGTCACTGTAGTACAAAATGTGCCACCTAAACCTGGTACAGAGTGGGAAGCACAATTTAAATTAGTGGGGTAATACCTATTTTTTTTTAGCCATTGATATATAGATAGCATACTATATTAATTTAATATGATTATTTTTCTATTTTATGTCTGTTAATTCCTCTTTTTCCCTAGTTCCTGAAATTTATTGCTGTATTTTTTCCCCTTTAGTTCCCATTTAATCCCAAATTCTTCTCTCTCAGCTTCTCTAGTTTTCTCTTTTCCTTTTTTCCCCCTTTTTAAATTGTCTGTCTTTCTTTCAATCTCTCTTCTTAATCAGACATAGCATAGGAAGTTATAGATGTGAAGCTAGGAAATAGATATCTGGTATATTCACTCCTCACTGATGTGATTCCGCATAGGATGGTACTGTTCTATGTCAGAAGAAGAATTTAAAAGTACATAGTATCAGAGAAGACCCAAAGAGAGGTGGGAAAAGAACTGTTGCAAACACAGGATTTTCCTACTTTCTTTCTATGATCTATCATTATCCCATTAGTATGTGGAATGTTTTTAACATGAATCTATCAGATGTTCTTTTTTATAACCATTGGCCAGTTAGCAAATTCCATGAATTTGGAGAATCTCCAAATTTAATTTAGTGTTTGCTGCTGCACAGTTATTTGGCATGTCTTAAATTGCATATAATTTTGATTTTAAAGAGTGGGAATCATATGGATTGCTGATGCTCACTCATAAGCAGACAAAGAAAAATGATAACAGTTTTAGATATATGACTTAAATCTATTATTTTAGTTTTGATGTAGCTTTATATTTAATCTCACTTTTTGAGAACCAATTGAAATTTGTCTAAATCTGGCAATAGTAGTCATTCTGTGATTTACATCAAAAACCCTCTTTCTATGCACATTTTCAAGACTAGGATTTACATCCAAAATACAACTTACTGTATGACTCTATACTATGGAACAGGACTAATCTGAGATATAATCCACTTCATGACTCCTTGTGACAATATTCTGATTCCAAGAGACAGGAAGACTTACACTGACAGGATTTCTTTTACAAAGGAAACCAGCGTTTATGAGCAGTTTCACTGGTCTTTTCTGGACATGTTACAGCTTTGATACTCTGAGGAAGATGACCAAAGGATGACAAGTGAGGGAACCTGCAGGGAGCACAATTTCTCTGAGGGCAGGACATGCCGAGAGCACCCTTTTTGGAACTCAGCTGATTCCTGGTGCAGGATTCCACCTACAGTGTAAACACAACTGTGTAAAAGGGTGACAGAAGTTGTTGTTGCTGGGATTTGTTTTTTGGGGTTTTTTGTTTGTTTGTTTGTTCTTAAATATTTTGTACTCTAAAACCACTCTGTACGCTATAGGTTTTGTTACAAAGATTCAGAAGGAAAGTATTTTAAGGAGTTGTACCCCTTTTTATTGTTTAATTTTTCATCAAATTACTCTAAGGGCGTTTATTGTGATATTTTCGTTTGGTTTTGGTTTTGTTTGTTCAGGGGTCTTTTGTCTCTGCATATACATATGGACATGTATTTAGATGTTTATAAGGTGGATGTCTTAAGTCTGTGAAGAGTCAGGAGAACCATTCAGTTACCTAAATGACTATGTGTCAGATGCCTTTTTAGACACACTATGGAACCTGACTTGCATATAAGGAAACAGAACCTTATTCTTTTGCTCATACAAGAACAGGATACAAAATAAAAAAACTCAGATTCTCATTCACATTGACATCTATAGTGTCTCTCCACTACTAGCTGAATTAAATTGAAAGAGAAGTGAACCAAATACAATATTCAAGGTAAAAAACATCACTGACAAAATGAGTTTTCATGGAAAGTCAGAGTGAAGGCTAAAGTACTCATTGGGGAGATAGTCTACAAATTAATTCAAATGTAGTCAAATTGAAAAGAGCAGCATACACATTTTGAAATATTATATTACTATCAAAGTACACTTTCCTATTCCTTCTGGACAGCCCAAGTTATTTCTTCTACTGCCTTCAGAATATGATGGTAGGTGGAAAGAAGGAATAAAGAACTAATTTCCATTGATATTTACTTTTTTGTTGTTTGCTGCCTAATGTATTCCTCCATACCAGCTGATTTATTGATAATAAATCTAGTTAGAATTAAAATAAAAAGCAAAAAGTAACAAAATTTCTTAGTAAAGGACTGATAAAAATTTGATACATTTACAACAGTGAAAACATGTGAATAACCAAAATGTTTTGTCTGTCTACAATAGAAAGATGAAAGTCTGCAATTTGATCTTGTTGCTTCTTTTCACATGGGTTTTATATAATCTCTATAATAGAAAATATATCAATAGTATAGAAAAAATACAGTGTGTCAATGAAAAATTCAATTACAAAATATAGTATGTAAAGTGATTTTGTATTAATTTAGAATCTATATTAAATTAGTTCAGATTATAAATTACGCTGAAGCAATGTGAAGAATAAAGAATTGTCAAAATGATAATACGATGTACCAGAAAAGATGCCCCTTTAACCAAATAGTTTTATTCTTCCAGTACATGTTGAAGACTTTTGTAAAAGAATAGCAGCAGCAGGTAGTTTACAACTAATATTCCTTTTGATAGTACATCCCAGCCTTCAGCAGTCAAAGCATTTGGGATTTCCCCAGATTGAGGATCCTTGTGTCAACTTTCATTTCTTGAAAATACTGAAATGAACTTTGCCTTACAGTAATGATGAATGCACTAAAGTTTCAAGAACTATAAATAAATTAAACAAAATCAAATTTGGGTCGTGAGAATTAGGAATAACTGATACAGAAGAAAACTGCAGGAAAAAATCATAATAATGTATTATATCTGTTCTCACAAGCAGTTTTACTTCATCCTTAGACAGTCACAGTGTTACTCCCAAGTAGGTAATTTTTATTTAAGAATATTTTTAATATTTTTGAGACCTGAAATCAGGATCATACTCCTTATGAGCCTGCAAGAATCAACTAATACCCACTTTAGTAAATTAAGCATTAATATGATTGCCATTCATGGTACAATTATTAACACATCTCAGCTGAATAGGCCAAGACATCACTATTTAGTACAAATTCAGTTATCTCACTTTGGAATCTTTCCTTTCTAATTCATTTTCTTGTTTAGTTTGGTACCTTTATGCTGCTTTGTTTATAGAATGAAATAGTAGGAGTGGTTAGAGCTTGTTGACTTCTTGCATAAAACAGGGCCCTATGTCACAGTGGCTATTACAGTATTAGTACTGTACTATGGATAGTAATTTTTTCTCTATTAAAAAAAAATATGCACAGAAGCCCAAGATTTTACAGTATCACCTGAAAGGCTGGAAATATTTTTTTAGGAGTATAGTAGTAAAAGTGTTTTTCCTGACCTCAATCCAATACATAATATTGTTGCAATAGATAAAATTCTTTTACAATACAGTAAGAAAGGAAATAATAGAGTAACTGCAGATTTAGCTGACCTTTTTTCTTTGTCAGTGGTGTAGAAGTGGTTTGACAGCTTATGAAAAAGATGAGGCATAGGCAGAGTATGTTACAGACGTTTAAGAAGTGTGCTGTAGTAACATGTCCTGAGTACAATTTAGAATGGATGTATTCTGAAGAATCTAAAAAAAGTAACTGACAGCTTTGGGCAACTGAACTGGCATATTGGGTAACTAGAAAATAATAGTGCATTGTACCAGGTAGACCATAATAAATGTATTATTTTATCCTGATTCCATCCAGGACAGGGTTAATTTTTGCAGTAGATGGCAGAGTACATGTCTAGGAGTCCAAGATTATTCTCTACTATCTCACTTCATTTCTGGGAGCATGGGAAAGACTATTTCCTGGGAAGCAGGAGGTCTTTCCAGTTGTAGTAGCATGGCACCAGTCCCAGGCCAAAGGGAGTGATGAGGTGACATGGCTGTGGACATGTCTGGTCTGGCTTGGTGAGAATGTTTGAATGTGGATACTCTCTTTTTTGTATGCTTCTGTTATTACTATTATTGCTGTTACTGTTCATTGTCTTATCTCGTTGCTGTTTTCAGTAAATTGTTCTTATGTCAGCCTGTGATAGATAGATAGAGAGAGAAAGAGAGAGAGAGAGAGAGAGAGAGAAAGAGAGATAATAGGTAGATCTATCTTTGCCTTTTGTGACTCAAATTCTCCTCTCCAGCCACCCACAGAGGGAGGGGAAATGAGCGAGTGGCAGCATGGTTTGGAGACTGTCAGTGGGAGAACTAAATTGGGGAGTAGCATTTCTAAATCATGACATATCCCCATTGAAGATTTAAAACTAGGCAGAGCTGACTGTCAGAAATCAGCCAACCAAAAGCAGCTTTTAATATTAAAATCTAGACATTTGAACTTTCATGCACAAATGTATTAAATCTTCTAGGAAAAAAAAAGAAAAAAGCTAATACTTCTAGAAAAGACAGTATAGAAAAGACAGTAGCTGTTCCACAATAGAGTCCCTGTGCATTGCAGTCCTGGGAGCATTTTACGACTGGCTGAAAATTTAACTGAGGTACAGTAAAAGCTAGTAAAATTAAATTGTTTCCAGGTGAAAACTTTGCAGTTTGACAAGCCAGAATGTTCCAGCAAAACAAAGTGAATTTTTCATTCAGATCAGTTTAGTAGAAATTATAGGAAGGAGTATTATGGTCTTTGACAGAAAGTAAACCATTCATGTTTAATGATCTAGCCCAAATACTTGCTAAAATCATCATCTTTTGTATGGTTCTAAATGGGTTTTATATCATAATGCAGTAGAATGATAATGTTGAAGCAGAGGTGAGGGTGAGAAGAGAGCTGAATGCATAAATTCGTAAGATGAAGTCAAGAGATATGAAGTCTGAAGTTGGACATAGTGAGCCGATTAAACTGAAGATGTGTGTTACATCTGTCCTAATGTGGACATCTACAATTTAGGCATCTGTATCTGACCAAATAACTGTGATCACCATTTATAATTGTGATGCTCTAGACACTACTCAGGTATCAATATCATACCTAGATAATACATTTACTAATGTATCATAATGTCTTGGTTACAGAGAGGGGTGCTTGGTTGCTCCTTCACAGCAATCAATTATCATTTGTAATTTTGAAATACACATCTCTTTTATATCATCCCTGTTTATCCAGGTTTTTTTTTTTTTCTCTGTAGGCATATCACTTTAAAGATTTCTGTGTCTTCTGTTCACTGTTATCAGGGTGATCTTATGATCATATCTGCATTTGTTTTAATTCTTCTTATAAAAATGGAAAACAATAGAAAACTTTTCATCAAACATCAGCTATCCTTCTGTTCATGTCCTTGTTTATTTCTGTCAGGGCTGCAATATATTATCTTTCTCAGCTGTATGAAGTGAGATAGAATATAAAAGATTAAATTCTGATACCACTGAAACATATTCAGAGCAGACATCCCTTCTCTTGCATAAGAAAGCGAACTAAGTGAATACAAATTGTTTTCAAGTATATAAAACTGATAAGTGCAAACTTATCACGTAGGATGTTTGCATTGTTGAATATTCTTCCTAGTAACTTGGCAAAGGTGAGGAATGAGATGGTTTAATTAGCAACAACAGCTAAGCATATTTGGATTAATCAGGTCTCAAGGATATTGCGAGGAACTTCAAAAGGACTTTGGTGAATAGGCAGCATAATTCTGTATGAAATAATTTTCATTGAAAGCAAAGTGGTGACTGTTGGAGGGAATAACATGACCTACTTGTGTATGTCTGAGTTCTAAACAAACTGCAACACAAATGAGAAGAAACAACACACCAGCACTTATAGATCTATTAAAAGTCCTGCAGTGGAGGTCACAAAGCAAACAAAATGCTTACCTGCAACAGGATGCTCACAAGACGGTGGTGAAAACTAATACATCACTTACTCTAATGTTATTATTTAAATCAGAAGTGTATCAATAGTTAAAGTACTGTGTTTGTTTCTGGTCACACTAATGAACACATGAAAGAAAAGAAGAAAGGAATTTCTAGTAAGGTCTTATTCTTAAACCAGCTTTACTACTATCATTAATGTCTGCTCTGATTCAGATGCATATTCAGTGATCAATGTGGCTCTGAAAAGAGAAAAATGTGTTTCATTGAGAAGCTGACAGTAATATAAATTATTGTCAAAGCTGAAAATGGAGATACAAAAAACAAAAGTGTGATTTCTATACATTTCAGAAGTGCATCTCCGTGGCTAGCTTGCCCAGGAGGACTCATGCAGGATGCCTTGAGTTCTGTATCTCAAACATCAGGATTTCAGCTATAACCCCATTCTCTGACCCTTTTAAATGGATTCAAATTCTGTCATGTGATTCTGCTCAGTATGAATATGCCTGCTTCTTTTCAAAAAGAGCCTACTATGATCTCTTTATTAAAGTACATGTTATGCCCATGCTCAATGACAGTAGAATAGTGATATCCAAAAATGGATATCACAGCAAACTTGTCAAATAACATTTCATTGCCTTCTAGTATATGGTGTGACAATTATTTTGTACCGTCCAAAAAATTTCAAGAAATGTTGTAATTTCTTACACTTTCATGTGTTTTTTAAAATATAAACATTAGTGATGCTCAATAACTATAAGATGATTTGTATTAACTACTTGTAGTTTTTTATTTGAATTTATTATTGACAGAATTTTATACTATTGTGGAATTCTCTTTCATAATATGAAACATATTTAAAACAAACAAACAAACAAACAAAACCAAAAAACCAAGCAATTCAGGCATTGTTAGTAATTACTGAGCACAATGTATTTTATGACCTTTTAGTGTGTTATATAGACATTCACTTAATTTTGATCATTGAAGTTGTGGTTAAAAACATTATGGTTAGTAATATTCTATGCAAACAATTAAGTAAATTTTCTGAACATTAACAATGTGAAAGTCAAAGAAGCTGATGAAGGATCTGGAGTACGAGTCTTATAAGGAGCATCTGAGGGAGCTGGGGTTGTTTAGCCTGGAAAAAGGGAGTCTAGAGGGAGACCTTATTGCTCTTTATAGCTACCAGCTTGGCACATGTAGCAAAGTGGGGGTCAGTCTCTTCTCACAAGTAACAAGCGATAGGACAACAAGAAATGGCCTTAAGTTGTTCCAGTGGAGGTTTAGATTTTATATT
Organism: Scytalopus superciliaris; assembly: GCA_013400415.1. Lineage (NCBI taxonomy): Eukaryota > Metazoa > Chordata > Aves > Passeriformes > Rhinocryptidae > Scytalopus > Scytalopus superciliaris. The sequence continues at coordinate 226,586 of VXBX01010252.1, read as the reverse complement.
AGGAAAAAAAAAATCTTAATGGAAAGGGTTTTCAAGCATTGGAACAGTTTGTCCAGGAAAGGGGCTAAATGTCCGTCCCTGGAAGCATTTCAAAGACATGTAGATGTGGTACACAGGAACTTGGTTTATTATCAGTGTTAAGTTAATGGTTGGACTCAATGACTTCAAAGGTCTTTTCCAACCTAAATTATTCTATGATTCTATAAACTAAGTAACTCAGTTTGACCAGTGAAGAGTGGTCCTCCCTTGAGTCCTACCCTTGTTTCAGTAGCAGACTGGGGCCAAGTTGAGAGGGTAGAGGGGAGGTTGTGCAAAGTCAAGTCAGACTCAGTTGAGAACCATACTATACCTTTCTCATTAAGTAATGTAAATCCAGAAATGTTAAGATACTAGGCTTTCCTGAAGTCCTAAATTTTCACTTTCCATAAACATAGGAAAGTTGACAAGATTTTTTTTGTCACTAAAAAATGGCATTTTAATAAAATTAAAATATTTTGCAGTATATTTTTGAAATATCTTATGCATGGTAGTAGAATAACACCTTGTTTGTTTATTGTTTTCTTGTAACTATTTCGACCTTTACAGGTTGTCTTCAGTTTTTATATAACACTAATAGTACTAGAAATGTTTCAGGTAAGGGTTTTCATATACTTTTCATATAAAATAGGGAAATTCGGACTAATTAAAACAGGTTTTTTCATTGTTGAGAAGACAATTTTTCATTTTAACTTGTAGGTTTTTATACCTGTATTTGTTACTTACCTTTTTGACAGGAAGCACTAATAGTTTCTCAAAAACACAGGTTACTTGACAAATTCAGAGAAAAGATGGTTAGCAAATTTTCAGTAAAGCAATTAAACTATAATATACCACTTTATTAAAACAAAAAGTTTTGTGTGGTTTTTTTTCCAAAGTAGTTCAGCTTATACAATATTTTAATGACTTGGATTTTTTGCAGTGCAATAGTGCAGCTCCATCAGACCACAATATCCAGGACTTCTAGCCTCTGTAATATGGAGGTAAGGTCTCGAAAACAGTGAAAAAGTCAGGAGTCATGAGTTGTTTACAGCAAAGACAGATATCCTTGCAGGAATGCATTAGGGCAAGCCTACAATTCTGGGACAGACCACAGAGTAAATTATTATAGGGTGGACGGTGCAAAAGGTCCAACAGTCACAGCTTTGAAATAGTTAGTTGTTCCAGGACTTCCATGAACATGAGCTTTAAATCCATTGGAAAGTTTAATCCAGCCAGGAACCTTAGATCTGTGAGGGGTAGCCCTCAAACCTAAATTTCAAGATTCAAGTGTACCCAAGCTCTGTATTGCAGGGTGACCATTCCAAACTCTGGGAGCTCAGAAAACCCTTAAACATTTTATAAGTCTTCACCAACCAATTGTTCTCCAAGGACAGTATAAGTGGTATGTCAGTATATAGAGATAGAGATATGTGTATGTATTCATATACTATACGTACATATACAAAACTGTATAATATATATTAAAGACAGACTGAACTTTATTATACAATGATAGATTGGATCTAAAAGCATTTCCAAATATATATCCACAATAGCTTTGAGTAGTTGATGTCTGACTGGAAAGTAATTCCTGTATTTAAGGCAAATATGTTGTTTCACGTCTAGCCCTAATTAAACTACTCTGCCAAAGTGAGTCTCCAGTGAGAAAAGTTAAATGAATCATAGACACAAGCCAATTTGTCAAATATGCAAGTTGAATTTTCTTTTTATTTTGTAAATATTGAAGATCGCTTCTGTAAGTAGAGTCAAGGCTATGTGTTGCCTTTATTATTCAACTAAATTTATCAAATAATTTATTTTTTATCCTTTAGTATATTTAGCAAAGCTTTTCTGATCCAAGCAAAGTGTCTTTTTTTTTTTTTTTTGAAAAGTGCTTCATTGGTCTATTAAATATTATGGACTTGGCATATTTATAAGTGCTCAAAAGAGAAAACATTTTTTCTGGGCATAGTAGTCACTATTTTGGATCTAATCACAGGTGGTGATGTGATAGAGAAAGCTGAAGATCAGAGTATAAAAGGAAATTTTTAATATAAGATAGAGACAACAACGAAGGTTTTTGGTTTGTTTGGGGTTTTTTGTGGGTTTTCTTTTTGGGCACGGATATCAGGAAATACATATAAATACCTCATTAACAGTCTCATTTCACACACTTATTCAGTCTCAGATAATGAAATCTATAGTCTATAGTGGTATAAATGTATCTTCAATTTAACTGAGAAGGGGACTTTAATTGAGAAAGGTCAAAACTCTCACATGGTAGGGGAAAGCTGTTGTAATATGAGGCAAAGAATTGGAAAACTATATAGAATTTGGAAATTGCATTGTCTACCAGATCTGAGAAAAGCTGAACAACTATGAACTTTCCATTTAATCCTGCAAAACTGGGAAGACCAGGCCCCTGGGCTTTTAGAGCTCCAAAGACTGGCTACCCATATCTCCCTAGAAATTATTTCTGAACAACACAGACACATCAATATCATAAGCTTTCAATAGGCTGATCAGCTTGCATTTTGAAAGTAACATTCCCTGGAATTCTAAAGCAAGTAATAACCAAACAAATTGATTAATAAGAGGCTCAGAGCTAGCAAATTATACCACCAGTTTGGTTTCCTTTCAAAGGTGACTCTGAACTGTCTTAAACATTCTGTTCTCTATGTTTATAGCACGTTCTGTGTTTGTTCCTTAGTAAGATGCAGAGCCTGACTCTTTCACAGTAATGTCTGTCGAATGTATCAGTGTCATTTTTCATCTTTGTGAGATGAGGAAACAGAGGAACAGAAAAAGGAGTGAGAAGACCTTCTGAAATTAGTATTGATGTACCCTTGAAAAGGCTTGCCATAAGGTTCTAAATATGAATGATTCTGCTCCCTTTCCATCAGAAATTAATTTGTTGTGGATATTGTTTAAGAGATCACCTTAGCAAGGTGAAGCAGTTTGAGATTGCTGAGCTGGATGGGTTTATTTTGTTTAAAAAACAATCAGACAGGCCAGAACCACCTGTTTTCTTGTTGAACGTGAGTCTTAGAAGAATTTTTCATGTAGTATTATTCTTTGTCACTTAGTACATCAAATGTTGCTTTTGCTAATATTTAGGAAGTTCCTCTTTCTGCAGGCAGTCCAGATAGTAAACTTATTTTTTCTAGGACTTGGAAAAAGAAAATTTAAAAAAAATTGTGATGAACAAAATCTGAGTAAATTAATTTTAAAATTCTAATGGGCTATTTTTAGATTGCTTTACTCTGATACTTGCTCAAATATCTAGTGCAGAAGAAGATAAAATAGGATAGAATTTTAAAAAACAGACCTCAGAGGTCAATCCTTTATGGCATATTCCCTCTTAAGATCAATTATTTTTCCTCGTTTAACAAGTACATCAAAAGTACTGCTACAGTAGCATCATGCTTACTACCATGCCTGTCTGTCTTGGGGGAGAGAGACCAATGCTCTTTCATAGTTTTTCTTCAGTGGTAACTATTTTTTTACTCCTTGTATTGCAGGATAGCTGAACATCTGACATGAAACATAGATTCTCTAGCACTTTTCTAATGGTTTCATACTATGTCTTTTAATGAAATTTCAAATGAAAGACTGATTGCATTTTTACTTTTTGGTGCGTCAGGATAGCTATTGGTAGGTTTAGTAGATAGCCATAGCCCGTGTTTCTATTATGAGCATTTAATAGCATTTCCTGTCACCACATGCAAGTAGTGGGCCTTACCATCACAACACTGATAGCAACAAAATGTCTTAAAATGCAACTGTATGAGTATTTAACGTACTGAACTCTATTATGGTAGCATTTATTTTCTGAATAAAATCAGTTTTCAGCATGGAGATCTTCACCTGTCACCATTCATCATGATCCTTTTAATAGTATCTCCTGTTGACCTGATCATCTGGACTGCCTACTGCAAGTCCTTTACTATTTTGCAGCCCATTAATTTTACAAATTTTAATTGTGTCCAGTTTTGACAGTTTTAAGTTTCCTGATATCCTGGAGAGGTCTTATCAAAAGGTGGCAAATTATTTAAATTAGTGCTGCAATTGGACTGCAGATAGGTAGGACTGCAGAGGTGGGAAGAGAGAGAGAGACCAGGAAAAAAAGGTTAAGAAATTATTGTCTGAATCTAACACAATCTTAAGGTTAAATGTTGACATTAGGCACAGCCTTCAGAAAGAGATAGCCAGTAATCAGTATTAGTCTCCATGACACTATGGTGCAAGCATTTCTTTTTAGGTACAGTTCCTCTGGGCAATTATCCTTCTGATAAATTGTGGATGAAGCAATTTAGCATACCTATAGCATAGGATTAGTTCAACTAAACGAGGAAAAAATTATCAATGTTAGGTTCCTCTGTTTTTCTCTTGTTTCCACTCACTCTCTGCTCCATTAACAACATTTCTGAGGTTCATCACAGCTTTTCACTTTGAACTGTTGCAGTACAAGTCACCATCCCTTCTGCGGACAATTGAACAAGCCTAAAACAAAGGCAAAACACTAAAATTTTTTGCAACAGCTTTCAAACTGAGAGGAGCAATACATTGACCTTCTTGAGGAAAGGAAGCACTGTTAAAATCAGGTTAAATGTATGTGTTTTGAGCATTAATCTCTTAAAAGCCAGTCTGGCTTACATCCAGCTGGTTTTGTACCATTTTGTACAGGTGACATACTTAGTTCTCCCACATCACAGAGGTAAATCAAAGCCAAAACAATGCTTACTGAAGACTTTTGATTTTGCCTTGTCATATTCTTTTGATTATTTGTCATCGGAAATCTTTGTCCTAATCTTTCTTGAGAGCCTATAACCTCCCAGTTCCTTTTTTTGACATCACAGCTATTTTTCTGCCAGTGCAGTTTAATATTCATAGCTACTGGAGCTTCAAAGTCATCAGTTGACAAGCTGGTGTTTGAGATATATATGTGAACTGCAAGGAGGGAGAAAAGCTCTTAGTTCAAAGGAAACAGAAAATAAATGTTCTGTTAATCAAAAATGATTTAAAAAGCAATCTCTGTGCATTTAAAATAATAGAATCATCCTGTTATAGTGGCAACCGTATCAATCCAAAGTGCTTTGATTTGTTTTCTTTATACAAATGCACTTTGTCTCCTTGATTAAGTACTATAAAACTATTAAAAAAAAACCCACCACAACTCAAACAAACTAGTTTCATGGCTTTTACTTGAAATTAAAGATGGATTTTAACAGACTATTTAGAAATGTGTTAAAGATGCAGGTGAGAAATTTCACTTGCATGCACAGTGACATTTTAAGGCATGAAAATGGTAGAATCAACTTTTAAAAAGTGCGCAAGCATTCTCTAAAAATGATCACTGTCTTTTGCTTGTGTAAAACAACAATCTTGCTTTGCTGAGCAAGCAGGAAATTCTCCGTAATATAGTATTAAAGACTGAATGTTCACTGGACAATTATACCCTCCCATTTCATATTCAGTGTTCCCATTGCATATCACTTCCAACCACATTACTGATCTTAACCACATGGGCAGCATTTCTCTGTTGGGGGTAAAGTCACATTCTCTTTCTACAAGCAGGTATTTTTGAGACATAAAATCTCTTAAAACAGAATATGCAGTCACTTGGTCTCCCTGACAATAGTGCAGAACACAGCTTCCTCATGGAGAAAAGGTGACTACAAAATGGTCAGCTATTTGATTAACAATAATCAAGTATTAGATCGTTTGGAAGATCTGTTCAAATCTCAAATTTCCCTCAGTCTTCCTCCTCCTGATAAACTTCAGAAAATCCTTTAGCATTATAGCCTGGACTTTTTCTTAACTTTTTTTTTTTTTTAAATATTGAAACTCCGGTGTTGCCAACAAAGTGAGTAAGTGTCCTAATTCTGGAAGTAAAAAAGAGAAAAAAAGGACCATTATTCATTTTCTGAAAGATCAGCAAATTTCATGTAGTATTGCTAGGTTGTTTTCAACCAAAACTTATCAAAATCTATCATGGATTTCCTCTATACATATATATACATTGTGATAATAACATTTTTATTTTTTTCTTTGGACAAATATTTCAGTAGAAGGATAAAATAAGCCTAATAACTTCATGAAAAATTTTCCAGATGGTTGCATTTGTGGGAAAGGGGAAGGGAAACTGTCAATCTGAAATGATTCTACCATAATTTATAAAACAGAAACTAGGTAAGTTAATGCAATAAGACCACTGATTAGATTTTCCAGACCATACTGTGTGCAGATTAAGGAAGGATAACACACTAAAGTTCGGCTGATATAGATCATTGATATTTCAAATTTCTACTAAGGAAGCCAGTGTGTTATTATACTGCCATTAAGATCAATGTACTTCCTTTAAATTATTTTAATCTTCTTTTTCATAGTTTTTTCCACGTTAATGGGATATAATCTGGGTTAAGTTTTTTGTGTGGTTTTGTTTGTTTTCTTGTTTGTTTGTTTTATCATATTAAATACACTAGAATTCTGGAAACTTGAAGAAAGTTCCAGAAAATTAAAAAAAAAAAAAAAAGAGAAAACTGTTATTTTGGGGCCATGCTCTTCTCCTATTACACTTTAATTATTCTGTGACAGATAAAACAAATCTGTCTCTTTCTTTACCATTGCAGGATGAGAGAAACAGGTTAATAGTGTGAAAACATCAGTGTCACAGAAATATTTTTGACAACTGCATGGTTAGTAATGGTTTAAGTAATAATAATAAGAAACTTTATTCATGTTTCATCCAAATTGTTCTTTATGTCATTAATCACTATAAACACTAAGGGAAAAAACAAAAGCAGAGCATAAACTGTCATCTTAGTAATTCATAGTTCATGGCAACATTCCAGTTGGATAAACATATAGACCAACTCCACAATATATATCTAACTGAAATACATCTTAGCTAGATACACATACGGACCTGTTAACACATTTTTCATGGAAAATTTCAGTATTTCCAGAATTACATTTTTCTATACTACAACAGCGTCTCTGTTTAACAAGAACTCAGTTTGCCTCAGAGATATTTTTTCCTCTTTTTTAGCTTCAATCAAAACCTGAGGTTGTGCTCACTTGAGAATCATCAACAGTCAGTTCTTCTAGGATATCTTCACTTCAGCATTCTTCCCATTCCCCCTGTGATGATCTTTCTCATCACCCACAATTTTCTCTTTTACTCCCATCGGGCATCCTTGACTATTTTTCACTTGCAACTTGTATATTCCATTGACATCTGAACACCCAAACCTCTTTTGACATAATCTCTTCAATAATTTTTGTCTCCAGTCCCTTTCTTTTGCGCTTTGTCTCTCACAATATTTGCTGTAAACTCAGAAACATGTCTGTCAAGTCCTGTAATGAATTCAAAACATTGCTTCAAAGAATATTTCTGTTAATTCCTTTCACCTCACTTTCACATGAGAGGAGTCTCTTCCTCTTCTCTGATGTATATTCAAAAGACTTCTTCAGACCTCCAACACTGTTCAGAATTCTACTTGTCCTAGCTTTCCAAGCTCTTATCTTGTACCACATCACTACGGTGCTAAGGATCACAAGTTTCATCAATCTCATTATATCTGTCCCACAAAAGTTGTGCTTCTTGCCACATTGCATGTCATTTACACCAGTTCATCTAGGTTCTATGACTTAAAGAATTTCCTTCTTTCAGAATCTTTTTGCTGCTGTGACACCTAAAAGAAATCAGTTGACAATTATCAGTTTGTAACAGAAAAACAGAAATAGTAACATAGGTAACCAAAAATATGCCCTAAATAGTAGACCACTAATTAACTTTCATACTCATAGGCTCTTATTAACATTGGTGTTCTGTACGTAATCTTGGGAATGGAAAGCTGCACTGGAAATCAGAAAATATAATTTCTGGCTGTGGCAAAATGTGTTCCATAAGGTGCAATTTTCATTTAAAGTGGGTATAACCAACTTTCAACATTTACAGGTGAAGATTTTAGATGACTATTTACCTTACGTGTAGTGCACACCAAGTACCACATAGTTTTCATGTGAGAATCAAACTCAAATATGTAATAAGATTTATCAAAATCTACCAGTGGAAGGAAGCAAGGGAACATTTAGCATGACCAGACTTTTAAAATAGCAGACATGAAAACTAAACTTTATAGATGATCACAGAAATTGGGACAGTTCTCACATTAGAATAAAGTAAAAATCTGATGCAAAATGTAAAAAAACCTAGTAAAAAGTAAAGAAAAGAATAGAAAGTTTTGACACTCTAGATTTAAAAAAAAAACAAAACCAAAAGCCAACAAACAACAAAAAAAACCCACAACAACAACAAAAACCCCCACCAACCTGGTAAAAACTTGGCAAAATATATTGCTGAAAAGAAATATTAAAATTTGTATTACCTGGAATTTTTCATAATAAAATTATATACTTTTGAATAGTAAGAAGCTATATTAGCCCATTTCTATTATTGGAATCTATTAGAATTATTTGAAAGAGAAGTTCATGAAGGACTGTCTCCCATGGGAGGGACTTCGCAGGGAGCAGAGGAAGGACTCCTCTCTCTCAGTAGCTGCAGGAACAACCTGTGATTACCTGACTGTAACCCCAATCTCCATCTCCCTGTGCCACTGGAGGGGTGGAGATAGAGCTCAGGAAGGAGGAAGGGATGGGGGGAAGGTGTTTTGAGATTTATTTTACTTCTCATTATCCTGCTCTGATTTTGTTAGTAATAAATTTAATTAATGTTCCCACTTTAAGTCTGTTTTGCCTTTGAGAGTGACTAGTAAGTAATCTCTTCCTGTCCTTAACTCATAAACCCGGCATTATATTTTCCCTCATCTGTCCAGTTGCAGAAGGGAGTGAGAGAGCAACTTTAGTGGTTACCTGATGTCCAGCCAAGGTCAACCTGCTACAATACCTACAACCAAATTTTTAGATAGGTAGTGTTAGATAGCTCTTTCTCTAAGTATCATATAAGATGGAGCAACTTAGACACAGAAACTAGAGGCTACAAGCGAACAGCAACACAGCATTACAGCAAAAGGAAGGTGCCAACAAAAACAACGTGTGTTTTGTGCATGCTTCTGTGAAGTAACGATGAAGCGGAGTGGCAAGAGAGCAGTCATAAAGAATCAATTATCATTCTGTTAAATTTCTAATTATAAGATTAAGGAGTCAGCATTTCAGTATTGAATGAAGGAAGAAAACAGGAGTCTGTGAAAGGTCTTGGAAGACAAAATATATAATTTATGTTTGGCTCAGTATAGGTACCAGTGAAGAAACATGGAAGAGTGTTATAGTCAGAAGTCACTATGGGGAAATTTTATTTGCAGTAGCTTTCTTAATGAATAAAAGTAAAACTATGCATTTTTTTCAAGTTAAAAAAATAAATAATGAATAATCAAAGATGCTGGACTAGACTTCAGGCATGTAGATTCTCCTTGGACATGTTGGACAATAAGAACCTGTAAAAGTAAAATGTAAGCTGGGTATGATATGCTAGAGAACACTAACTAGAAAATTATAGTTTTACATTCAGTGAGGAATTCAATTGACTGCCTGTAAACTTCATAAAAACATGCATATGGATGGATTTCCATATTTAGTAACAGTAACTGGCACTATTAGAACATAATTCCTCTGACCTTAAAAGAAGAAAATACGTGATGTAACTTAAAGAGAAGACTAAGAACCCTGAGTCTTAACTGACAGCTAAATATTTTTATGAAATGTCAAGAGACCGACAAAAATTTTAGAAGTCAACATCTCTGTACTAGAAAAACAAGTCAGCATAAAAAAAAATCAGAGGCACCTTTTAGAATACTTCGTTCAAATATATTAAGAGGCAAAGCAAGCTTTCTGCTACATGCTGGTTTTGTTTCACCAGAGTAACCACAGGCTAAATGGGCCATGCAACTACTGGCTCTATCATCACCTTCATCTCCAATCATTACTTTGTGTGCCTGGACACAGAAGAGTTCCAGAGAGCTTTTATTTCAAACAGCAAGCTAAGATGACTCTCATTCCTGCTTCCCTCACATATGTTATGCAAAGACTATAGACGGCCTTTCTTGGTTTTTGCAGAGCACTAGAAAGAAACCAGGCCATAGTATTTAACTGATTTCCTCATATGGTAATAGAAAAAATTAGTCTAAGCTACCAGCAGTTTCAAGACTGTGGTCTTCTGAAAGTAATTTGCAACATTTGAAGTCAACAAAAGGTTTGAAAACAGAGAATAGTTATGCTTGAAAACATCAAAGTGATTACCAGGAATGTTTTTTGTAAGGCTGTACTCTCATCTTTTGAATATATTACAATATATTTTGACTTTATAAAGTCAAATAGACAATGTACATCAACACAATGCCAGAAAAATAAAAAGTGTTTCTTCACTTTAAAGCAGTGTCAGGTATGTTCCTTAGTGAAATTGTTGACTGAATTTGGGTGGGGTTTTTTTGTTTCTTTGTTTGTTTTTGTTTTGGTTTTTTTTTGGTTTTTTGGTGTGTGTAATTGATGTTAGTTTTTATATAGAAAAACTGAGCTCCTTAATATAAAGATACCATGCATTAGAGTTAAGCGTTAATCTAAACAAATTTTGAAACAAAGATGAATAGCTAACTCTGCAAGAAATTTATTTTCAGAAGAAACAAAAACTATAACAAAACTATGTGTCAGTCAACACAGAATGTCAATTTAGTGTCTCAACAGTAAGTGTAATGGAAGTTTAATCCAAAAGGGAAGAAAGGTAAGAAGCTTAAACTTACTGGAGCGTTGCTGTGATAAATATAGGGGGAACAGTCTTCCCTGCAGTTGTTCCAGCTGGGCTCAGGGTACCAGAAAGGAATGTTGCACTCCATACACTCAAGAATACTTTTAATTTCTCTCTAGACTTTCTCATAATTTAAAAAATAAATAATTAAAATCTTCAGTTTAGATTTGCTTTCTGATAACCTAATTAAGTGTCTAACTATAAGTCTCAGATTTGTGCAAATAAAGGTTTGTTATGAGAAAGTTAATTTAGTACAGTGAATTTAATAAATTATCAGGTTTTATTTCTTGTTTTTCTCTATTTTGGAAAATAAATACCTCAGTAAACATATTTAAAACTCTAAAGTTCTCCTAAAATCATCTCAACTCACTCCTAAATTCGTAGCTGTTAAGTTGGAACCCAGCACTTTCCAAATTGTAACACTTGACCTTGAATCTGGATATGCTGCAACTTGATTATGACTGAGAGTGAGCAAAAGACAAGAAACACTGGATAAAAAGCTTAGAGGAGATAACTGAACAGGGACAATGAAGGAGAAGAGAACAGAACAGTGGGTTGAATGTGACAGAACAAAGAGAAAGAGGGCACTGCTCTTGCCTGCAATGAGAGATATATAGATCATTATTTTTAAAAGAGAGTGAAAAAGAGGGTAAGAGAAAGTCCTAGAGAGGAGACAAAATGAAAGAAAGGAGTAAGTAAGTACAAAGTATGGGAGGAATTGGAATCAAGAAAAGTCATTAAAGCCCAAGTTTCTCTTTCATAAGAAATAAATTTTAAAAGGCCACTGAATTTATCAATATAATTTGGAACTCACATATAAATCTGTTAGTAATCCTGAGATTATTCACTAATGCTGAGGTTGTGTGATATGGATTGTAACCATTCTTTGATGTTCACTTACCTTCCAAGATAGAATGGCAACATCCAAATTGCCTGTCAGAAATGTTTCCTTACTCAGGCTCCCTCCTCAGTGGTGACTGAAAATAACCAGGACTGGTTTTATGAGCTGAAATGTTTCTACAGAACGTAATTTGTCAATAAACATGATTGCATCCCCATGTTCACTAATGTTCTTTAGTATTGTTTAATTCACCAGCACAAATTCAACTACAAAATCTATGAGATTCTTTCTATGATGTATCTGCCATGAGGTAGATAGAGATTTTCAGCTGTGATACAGTGACTCCAGAAGTCTTGCTATTCTCAGTAATGTTATGAATAGATCTACAGAATGAAGTATTTAAAAACTAATGTTTTTAAAGAATGTGAAGAAAAAAATGTAATTTTATTCCTGATATTTTGAACTAAATTAATTTTAGGAACAAAATTGCTGCAACCTCAGCCTCTATTGTGAGGAAGTACAAAGTTTTTCATATTCTGTCACAAGAGGAAAAAGTAAAACTCCTAAACATGACAAGGAAGCCAAATTGTGGAAAACTTAAAGAAAATACATGACAAAATAAAAACACAGGTTCCATCTTTCTTAGACATTAAATGAGATTAACTTATGTCTCATCAAAATATACAATGACATAAGTGAAATTAGATACAAATCCAATAATTCCCTGCATTACAAGAAGTTCTAAGCAGTGATTTTCAATGTCAGGGCAGATGTTGCACTGATTTCCCTAGAGCTCTGTATTAGTGTGCCTTGAAAATTGTTTCCCTATACAACTGAGTATTGTCTATATCAAAGTTACACGTCTTCAGGTTCAAAAGACACACCAGTTCTAAAGAGAGTCACTTTTCTATTTTTTAAATTATTTCTTCTAGTAGTTTTCTCCAGCAGCATGAAACTTCAGCCAGACTGCATTGTAGATAATTTAAGGGTACAAATGAGTAAATATCTCAGAAGTAGAAACTGAATGAATTTCCTCTTTCAGGGAGTATGTAAAAACTGAATTATTTGAATAGGTAGTAATTCATCAAATTAATTAGCAGCATATTTTCTAATTTAAAAACTGGAACAGGAAATAACCAACAAAATTATGCCAAATTTAAAGCAAGCAGAAAACATTTTAAGAATGCTTTCTGTGAAAGAGCAAAAGCAAACATTCCAAATGACAGAAACCAAGTAAATAAGGCAAAGTCCCTACTTTTACCCTTTCCATTTCAGACACCTTTTCACGTTAGATATTTTTCCGTTGCTCACATTTTGGAATTTACTCTTGTGTGTATAGAAACTGGATGCATATTTTTACTTGAGTCTGATTTTTGTACTTCTGGGCCGCTGCACATCAGGATTTTTCATGCCTTTCTACAACCATCATAAGATAGATGAGATATGATTAAATAAAGTCAAGTTGAAGACTTGGATAAAAATTCTCTGAAGGGTTAAAAACTGTTCTCATCACCCGGGTTTAGACAGATAGCTTTGACAGCACTAAATTCTGCATAAGGGAACTCTTCAGTGCAAACTCAACTGTCACTACCTGTTCAGCCACTGCTGTGCTGTTGTAAACTTTCACTTTCCATTCAGTATCTAAACTGGCAGATGAAAAAAAACCCTGTGATTCAGATTTTGCAAGAAGATGATGAAAGTTCAAAGCACAACAAAACCAGCTTAGTTTCAGATGACAGCCTCTACTGTGGGAGCTAAGCACAGGAAGTTGTACACAGAATGAAAAACAAGCAGTTAAATCTCTTTAAATTCTAACATGTTCTCTCCCCCTAGAATTCTGACCCCTAAAATTGCTTTCTGCTAAGAACAGCCTAAGGACATTGATGTGCATGTTACAGCCTGCTGAGATAGAGAGGATGCAACCATTTCCATAAAAGTAGCTCACATCAAGAAACAAATAAAAGCCAAAGGTTTTTGATATATGAACACCATCGAGAATAAATCCAATACAATTAATAATTCTACAGTTGGTACAAGTTGAAAAATGCATTAAAAGAGAGGCCTAGTTTCAACAAGTCTCACTACTGATGTGAGAAATCCAGGATACAGGTACACTTGAGCTGCTGTAATGACCATAATGTGTGGTGCTAATACTAACAACAGTCAATAGGGATACACACAACAGTTCACCACCACAGCAAACACCTCTGTCTGCTTTTACAAAACATGCAGACCTCTATAAAATAGGTAAAAAAGAGAGGTATCTTGCTCATTTTTTGTCCATGTTAGTTAATTAATAATTAAAGGCTGTAGGTTTCCATATCGTTCCAGTCAGCACTTTTAAAGAGGAAAGATCAGATCAAAATTAGAGGTATGTGGGTGTCAGAAATGAGGACACAAGGAGATATCTCCAGAAAACTTTTGTAAACCATGTATAGTTGCATCTATGATACATCCAAAATTATTCTAATGAAATAGATAATTACATTTTTTCTTTTTTGTTATGACTGAGCAAACCACTGTAGATGAGCAAAAACCCCACAAATACACTATGACTTTTCAAAATATCTGCATCTTCAAGTTTAGAGCTAGCATTAATTGGGACTGCTTAGGTGAATACAGTGATGAAGTCACAGATATATTACAATTACTGTTAGCTCTCAAGCTTTGCAAACTCAACCACAAAGCTGAATATCTGTATATGAATGCTAATGTAGTTCTTAACAAATGTTTGTAACAAACAAATAAGCAATATATAAGAAAGCTGGTAAGATCAACTTTACTTTTGTCATGGTTTGGAAATGGTATTCTCTGATTTAGTGATTCCACTAAAACCACACACCGCTCTCTTGCTCCTTCCTTCCCCTTCATCTTCCCCTCAGCAGGTGCCTGGAAAGGAGAACTGGAAGCACAAAAGGTAAAGCTCACAGAAATAAGAACAATTTCCTGGAAATAGTAATGAGATAAGAAGAGGAACAGTAACAGCAACAATTTTAATAACAATATTGTACAAAAGAGGGAGTGATTCATATGCCAAAATTCTCACTGTGGAGCTCATGACCTCACTGCAGCTGCACTGTCCTGACCAGAGGAGAGCCCTTCCTTCTGAAAAGAGACTGCCTTCTCCCTACTCCCAGTAGTGTTGTCTGGTGGTATAGGATAACCTTCATGTCCTACCCATGCCTCTTCTGGCTACTGCAAAAAATTAACACTGTCCGGGCTGTCATTGTAAACAAAAAACAATGAGGCAACTGGTACCCGAAAAATGGCAGAAAAATATGGCAAAGCAATATTGTGGGATGGATGTGGTACATGTAACATCCTTCCGTACATAAAAATGAGAGAGCTTGTTCTTTTGAAAATTACCTTTAATACACTTACTTAAATGCTGTAAGAAAAATTATACGGCACCATACTGAACAATAGTCA
This sequence comes from Scytalopus superciliaris, assembly GCA_013400415.1. NCBI lineage: Eukaryota > Metazoa > Chordata > Aves > Passeriformes > Rhinocryptidae > Scytalopus > Scytalopus superciliaris. Next base: position 211,536 of record VXBX01010252.1, on the reverse strand, counting down.
AATACAAAAATCTAAAGAGGGTTATCCTTTCCTACTGTTTCAGAATATTTAAGATCCTTTACTCCTTAGAAAGGAAATAAATATCTTTCATATTAATTTTCAACACAGTAAAACACTTTAAATTTCTTCAGCAAGGACATAGCTTCATATTTAGGCCAGGTTATGCGCTTGCCACCTTTTTGTGTGAATGTCAATTCAATCTCTGCACATGGATGATAAATCTCACAGTAACCTTCCTTTCCTAGTAATGATCCTTTAGGCAAGACTTGTGTGGACAAAAAGAAAGGTTGAAAATATGCAATAGTATTTCCTAAGTTTTCTTCTCTCTTCCCTCAATAAGCTATCATGCCTTGAGACTTCCAAAGTCCACATGGCTTTCAACCTTCCTTGCAATATATAAGTCATATAAGGTTATACTTAACCAAACAATATTGAAAGGTGTATCTAAGCAACTAACAGAGCTTCAGTTTTCAATAACAGGTTTTAAATACTGTATCTACCATAACATCCAAGGAGCAAAATCCTCTTGCCTTTACTAAAGCACTTGTCTGGTATACTTGAATAATAAGAAACTTCTGAAGACATTATATTGTTATCAGACTTGAATTTTATTTTTGATAAAACCAAAGACAACATGCTTTGCATATATTTTTGTTGGAGGAGAGAAGGGAGGCTGGCTGTGGAAGGACAGCTTGATCAGCGCAGATCTGTGACTGCCTGAGCTCTGAGAACTGTTTGCTGTGTTTGTATGGACTCTTGCTATGTTTAAGGACTGTTTGCAGTTTGCAATCTGTACCCAAGTCTGAGGATTTTATCATTCTATATGTTTTTCCTTTGTTTCACTGTGTGTCCCTGCTGGAATTTTCCATCGCTGTAACCCATCCCTGATTGGTCCCTGTGTGTAGCAGGGTACCATTTCCTTATATGGTATATACCTGCCTCTGTGTTCCCAGTTTTGAAGGGTCTTGCCTTCTATGACTAGGGCTGGCCCAGACCCTTCCCCAAAACCTTCCCAGGGTGCTCCTGGGGTCAGGACCCTGCCCCCCGGACCCTATTTAAGTTGTGTACCAATTTGAATAAATACCTCTCTCTCTCTCTGCTCGCTTCAGCAGCACCTACCTCACTCCCCGGAGTGTGTGCCTTTCTTTCCACACCCCACCTTCTCCTCAGGACCGCATATTTTCCTTTAGTTTGAATTCTAAATTGGATTGTACAACATGATCTACCAGTTCTTAGGATCAATACGTTTGCCACTTTTTTTTTTTTTTTAATTTATGCTTATAATTGCATAGTACATATTTTAAAAAGAAGCAGAGAGAAAAATAAAGATCAAGAACACAGTAATTACTTGGTAGTTGCAGTTTTATATATACAGAAAACCAGTGTCTGTTTATTTCTGTCTCTCACTGAGGCAAAAATCTGTTTTATAATGTTCCTTCAGAGTAACATATATAACAGTATTTGAGTATATGTTTCAGTTTTTCTTAGTTAATAGTTCAAGTTATAGTCAAACATCCATCAGCAGAGTAATTTAATATAAATTCCCTCATCAACAACATATTTAGGGGCACATACAGTTCACAGTTCTATGAATGTCTCTTGAGGGTTTTTATATCTTAAAGGAAAGTAGAATTTGGGCCAACATTTGATCGGCAGGTGATGTATGCAGCAGCCTACAATATGTGCCTGAGAAGTACAAAGATTTTTGGAATAAACACTGTAATTTTATTTTTAAACACTCATATATTATGATTGGAAACAGAATTCCATCACAGGAGGTTCAAGACAGCAATATTACCAGTGGAACTACAGATTTTAACTGAAACGTTAATTCATTGCAAGAATATTTCAGGAGTCAGTAGAGGTGATTAGATATTGCAGAATGTCTGTGGACCTATCGTTGATTTCTTCCACATGTTCACTACTTCTTCCAAACAGGAGCTAATATATACAACACAGCCATAAGCAGTGGGTTTTGTAGGTGACTGGAAATCTCAGGAGTAAAAAGATCTTCATTTGTGGTCATAAAACAGCAATGGTGTATTCTGGAATCTCCT
>VXBX01010252.1:184366-209425 GCA_013400415.1 Scytalopus superciliaris | reverse complement strand
TTTTTTTTTTTTTTGTGAAGAGATGTTGATATATCAGAGTTCAACAAGAATTTTGCTATTTTAGGAAGGCTTTGCAATACAATTGTGTAGAAAGACACATGTATTTGGGGGAGAATACAGAAAATAATACCTAGTGGCTATTTGGGGGGTTGAATACAGCACAAAACCCTCATCATTTTAGAAAACACATCAAAACAACGTCTTGCACAGCAAAAAAATCATGAGTAGGAGATAAGGAAGATGATAAAACAGAATTTAACCCAGGAGATTGTGTCATATGCCTTAGTGTTCTCTAGGAAGATTTCCCAGTAGTGCGCATTAGAAAATCTAGGTAAAGAATGTGCCAAAGTCTATGACATATTGAATACATTTAGATGTCTACTTTTAAAAATGTAGTCAATGATATTTTACTTCAAAAAATTAATCTTAATCAGTTTAGCAGGTCCTCTACCTTGCTAAATTATCCAGTCATCATGTTACTAAAAGATGAAATGAATGCTGTTTTCCAATACATTGAATTAAATTGCTACTTTAAAACATAAAGTAGCTGAGAGTTGTGTTATCAAGTGTTCTGCTCAGCTTAGAACAGAACTGAAAAAAATAAAATGTGAGGCAGTGATGCATAAGCTCAATATATTCTTACAAACTAGGGGTATGTTAGCTTTGCCTTGTTAAATATTTCTTAAGCAATTTTTAATTGACAACATATGTTGAACATCACATAGCAATGTGTGCAAAGCACTTTACAGCTGTCACAGCCTCCTGAAGTTAATCCCTCTTTAATGTGCTAGCTTTCTTTGTATTGCTGCAGGCATTGTTTCTGTTTACTGTCTTTCAAAAGGAAAGGGGAAAAACAAGTTAGCTGTCAGTGAGAACAGGTTTATTTAACAAAGATTTTAATTCTATTCATCTTTTGACTGGCTATCTGCTAAGAAATCATTATTACCAAGCACAATGATTTACACAGAAAGAAAAAGTCAAATTCTAATTTTTTCAAGGTGAGAGAAACTCCATTTCTTGTCAAGGCTTCGCTAAGGGCAAATGGTGCCTGACAAATCTGGTGACCTTCAGTGATGGGGGGTTACAGCATTTTTTTGTTAAGAGAAGAGTGACTGATGCCATCTATCTGGACTTGTGCAAAGCATTTGACACTGTACCGCATAACATCCTTGTCTCTAAACTGGAGAAACATGGATTTGATGGATGGACCACCCAATAGATAAGAAATTGGCTGGATGGTTGTAACAAAAGAGCTGTGGTCAATGGCTTGGTGTCCAAGTGGAGTCCAGTGATGAGTGGTTTTCCTCAGGAGTCAGTACTGGGACTGGCGTTTAACAACATCTTTGCTGGTAACATAGACATTGAGATTGACTGCACCCTCAACAAGTCTGGAGATGATACAGAAGTGTGTGTTCAGCATACTGGAGGGAAAGGATGCCATCCAGAGGGATTTTGACAAGTTTGAGAAGAGGGCTTCTTTGCATGTCATGAAGTTCAACAAGGCTAAATGCAGGATTCTGCACCTGGTTTGGAGCAATCCCAGGTGCAAACATACAGGCCAGGCAGAGAATGGAGTAAGAAGGAGGGCATCTACTACAAACTGCAGTCACTGCTGACTGGATACCAGATTTTCAGTATGGTTTGGATTTTACCTGCAGTGATACAGAGATCAAGACAGAGAAAAGATAAGGGTGGGGAGAAGACACAACACAGCAGTACATAAGTAATCCAGGAAGTCTGGAGTGCTTTGATGATAACTTTCTCCTATAAGTGACTGAGGAGCCAATTAGAAGAAGTATTGCTCCACTGGACCTCTTACTCATCAACGAAGAGGGACTCATTGGGAATGTGAAGGTCAAAGAGAGTCTTGGCTGCATTGATTATGAGATGGTGGAGTTCAGGATCCTGGGGACAGGGAATGCATTGAAAAGCATGTGCACATCCCTGGACTTCCAGAGAACAGACTTTGACCTCTTCAAAAATCTGCTTGGGAAGCTTCCCATGAAATAAGGCCCTGGAGGGAAGAGGGGCCCAAGAAAGATGATTAGTATTCAAGGATCACCTCCTGCAAGCTCAAGACAGCTCAACTCTTAACTTAAATGTGAAGTTAAAAATGCCAGGAGGTCTGTGTGGATATATAATGAGCTCCTGGCCAAACTAAAACAGAATTAAAAGCCTACAGAGAGTGGAAGCAAGGACAGGTAACCTGGGACAAATACCGAACCATTGCATCCAGGGATTACACTGGCAAATAGATTTGAGTATAGCCAGAGGTGTCAAAGATAACAGGAAGGGCTGCCAACAGTACATAGGTGACTAAAAGAAGACTAGATAAAATGTTGGCCCAATGCTCAATGAGATGGGGGACCTGGTTACACAGCAAATGCAAAGGTCAGAAGTGCTGAATTCCTTCTTTACCTCAGTCTTTACTGGTTAGACTGGCCTTTGGGAATCCCAGGTCCCAGAGATATGGGAGAAAGGGTGGAGCAATGAAGATGTACTCCTAGTGGAAGAGGATCAGGTCAGAGAATAGATAAGAATAGATAAGAAAACTGGACATGCATAATTCCATAGTCCCTGATGGCATGCACCCAAAAGTGCTGCAGGAGCTGCAGATGCCATTGTGAGGTCACTTTCAATAATCCTTGGTTGCTTATGGTGACTGTGTATCTAAACTGCAGGAAAGCAAATGACACACCCATCTTTCAGAAGAGCAGTTAGGAAGAGCAAGAGAATTACAAGCTGATCAGCCTCACCTCAATCCCTGGAAATGTGATGGAGTAGCTAAATTGGGAAACCACTTCCAGGCCAATGAAAGACAAGAAAATCATGAAGAGGAGTCAGCATGTCTTCAGCAAGGGGGAAATCATGCATTACCAACTCAATGAACTTCTGCAGCAAAACAGATGTTCTGGTAGATGGGGAAAAGCAATGGATACAGTCTACCTGGACTGCAGTAAGGTCTTTAACGTTGCCTCGGATAACAGCTTCATAAAGAAGCTATGGCTAGATTAGCAGACAGTGTAGTGGATTGAAAACTAACTGAACAGACTAGCTCAGAGGGTGGTGGTCAGTGAAACAAAGTCTAGCTGGAGGCCATTGAGTAGCAGTATATCTCAACAGTCAGTACTGGGTCCAGTCCTGTTTAACATCATCATTAATGGTCTGGATAATGGACCAGACAGGGTGTAACAACAGATTTGCAGATGACACAACACTGGGAGGAATAACTGATATGTCAGAGTGTCATACTGCCATCCAAAGTGGCCTTAGCAGGCTGACAAGAACCTCATCAAGTTTGAGAAGGGGAAATGCAAAATCCTGCATATAGGAAGGAACAACCCCAGGCACCAAGTGGAAAGCAGCTTTGCAGACCTAGAAGTCCTGGTGGACAACAAATTGATGATCCAGCAGTGTGACCTTGTGGAAAAAAAAAGTAAGACTAATGGTATTGTCAGCTGCATGTGGCAAACTATTCCTGTAGGTTGAGAGAGGTGATCCTTCCCCTCTACTCAGCATTGGTGTGCTGTCTTCAGTACAAGAGAGTTACAAGAGAGTACAAGGACTTACTGCACAGAGTTCAAGAAAGGGTCACAAAGATGACTGAGGGACTGGAGCACCACTCATAGGAGGAAAGGTAGAGAAAGTTTGTCCTGGAGAAGATGAAGCTCTGAGGATATCTCATCAATGTGTACAAAGGGCATGTGTAAAGAGAATGGAGCCAGGCTCTTTTCAGTGTTGTCCAGTGACAGAACAAGAGGCAATGGGCAGAAACTGAAACACAAAATCTACTGTCTGAACACTGGCAAAGGCTTTTTTTATTGTGCAGGAACTGATCCCTGACACAAGTTTCAAAGAGATACAGAGTATCCCTGTCATGATTTAACCTCAGCCAGCAACCAAGAAGCCCCACAGAGCCACTTGCTCACTCCCCCCCAGTAGCATTGGAGAGAGAATCAGAATGGTAGAAAATCCAGAGGTTGAGATAAAGACAGTTTAATAGGGAAAGCAAAAGCCACACAAAAGCAAAGAAAATCAAAGAATTATTTCACCACTTCCCATGGGCAGGCAGTTGTTCAGCCATCTCCAGGAGAGCTAGGCCCTGTCACATGTAACAGTGACTTGGGAAGACAAACAGCATCCCTCTGAACATCCCCCCATCTTCCTTCCTCTTTATATACTAAGCATGATGTAATAAGGTCTGGAATATTCCTTTGATCAGTTTGTGTCACCTCTCCTGGCTGTGTCTCCTCACAACCCCCAAATTCCTTGCCAGGGTGTCAGTATGAAATGCAGAAAAGGCCTTCACACTGTGTAAGCCCTGCTCAGCAATTAAAAAAAAAAAAAAATAAAAAATCTCTGTTATTAACCCTGTGATCAGCACAAATTCAAGACATAGTCCCATAATAGTCACTGTGAGGAAAATCAGGTCTACCCCAGCCAAAACCAGAATGCTCCCTTGGAGATATTAGAAAATCATCTGGACATGGTCCTGGGCAACAGGCTGTAGATGGCCCTATTTTAGTCAGGGGTTGGATAAAAGTATATATAAGATAACTGGCACAGTTTTACATGACTTACTAAGTGAAACAGTTGTCTCACTCTGAACAGAAAAATACTCCAAAAATAAATCTCAAAAAATCAGGTAGGATTTTTCTACTTAAGCTGTAGTCTTTACTCAGCACTTTTTGTATGTTGTGTTTGCCCAGGCTGTAGGGTTTTCATACTTGCACTAGGTGACACTGCTTTTTTAAATTTTGTTAAAGAGTTGGGAATAATGTCACAAAAATGTAAGATCCAGCATGAAATTAGAAGGATTACTTTTAGAACTCATGTAAGGTATTGTTTCAGTTTACTTTTTCAGTCTACAGCTTGTCAACAGTCTGTTTGAACTGAAGCAAAAGAGGAGTTTGTTAATCACAGTAGAAGCAAGTCTGACTGTAGACAATGTGGGAATATATTTGTCATAGTTATTGCTGACTTAGTTTCCCTTTCTTTCTACATCTGAAATAAAAAAAAATAAAAAAAATCTTACCTTGTGATGGGAGGTTGTAGATATTTATGGTAGTATGCAGAGCTATTGGGAATTCAGTGGAGCCCTCCTACCTGAGAAATTACAATTCCCCAGAGAGAATGGAATTTTCAACTAACACATTTGCTGTAAGTAGTGAATACCACCTGGAGGAAGCAACAGAAAAACAATGTAAATAGAAGTTGTGTATAAAGAGAGGAGGTGGAAGATTAAGAGTATAGTTCCACATATATTTTCCTTAGAAGGGAAGCTAATTTGAGAGGTCCTCAGTCCCTACACAGACATACACACCTTGACCCCCCAGTGCTTGTTCTCATTCACCATCCTCTCTTTTGTGTTGCTGAAAACATTTGTAAGGCCATAATCTAGAATAGATCCCTGAAGTGAACTGTATTAATAAAAGTTTCTAAGGTTTGTTATTCACATCAATGGTTCACTTTACAGCACAGCACTAGAAACAGTTACACTGCTATATTTGAAGAAGTGATGAATTCTAACACAGAGGCAGGAATCAGTGAGTGGTGTTAGAAAAGTGGTTTTTTTGCCACTGACAAGCACGTGAGCCTGCACTCTAGAAACCCATGGGGAAAGAAAAGGTCTGCAGATGTCCTATGCTGTTTTGCATATTATGCTTTCCTCAATGCAACTGTGCTCTGACTTCAGGACTTTGGCTTTGAGATTAGCTGTATAATAAATTCTTGATTGTTATATTGTCATTGTTTATTACTTATTTTGTTATTAGATCATGCTAACTTGTCTTTAGTGTGTTCATTTCTTGACTGGAACTGTATGTCTCTCTGGTGGGATACAGAACAAATGGAAATTCTGTAATTCATTCTCTGCATAAAAGAATGAACACATTTAATCTGGACCACATAAAAAACTCTATAGAACCTTTGACTTAAAAGGTAAAGGGAAGTAACAGAAAGGTCTGATCCTTGCAAAAAATTAAAGAAATAAATATTTTAGTTATGTCCAAAACACAAGGAAAACAAGTGTTCCCAACTCCCAGAAGAAAAGGAATTTGAATTTAAAGCACAGGTCACCAGTTTATCCTTCTCTTCTTTCCCCTATTTTATACTGCAGACATTTGGCATCAATAGACCAGAGAGTCAGATGTAAATAATTCAATGTGCCATGCTTAATGCTAGTAGGACTACAAAATATAGTCACTTTGTTCTTTCTGAAATGCAGTAAATTTACTACTTTTATTTTCAAATATTAGCAAACCTTGAAAAAATACACACTTATTTCACATAATCACTGTATACACATATTAATAAGCAAGATGAAACCTCAAATCTGAACATAACACTAAGGATGAACAAAATACTTTTACCAAAGCAAGTATATTTGCTGACAGTATCTTTGTGCAGGCATGTTATCGCAAGCTGTATGCAAATAAGAAAAAACAAGTCAGCATTTTAAAATTCTTTTAAAGTTACTTTGGACTGAAAAAAAGACTTCATATGTGTACAAAAATTCACTCAACAAGGGCAAAAGCTTTTGTTGTTGTCCTGTTAAAAAAAAATCAAATAGTTTCCACTAATTATCCATATAACTTCCTTTACACTCTCCACTGAGCTTAGTTTCTTGTGTCTCTTACAGAAAGGGAGAAAATAATATCTACTGTTCAGATTTACAGCAACATGAGGTCTGATACAGGATAAACATTCCTCTTTTGTTCACTCTATTGACAAAAAAAATCCTTCAGAAAACACAGTGGAAACAGTAAGCTCATATATGACTTACTAATAAACTTTGAAACTATATAATGCTAAGAAAACACTAAATCAAGAAGCAGTGACATGTTAGCAGACAACCATATTTGAGCACAGACAGTCAAATCCAGAATCTGTTTCCCAGCTTTGCTTATTTTGAAGTATCAATAAATGATAAATTATCTTCTTTAAATCAGTGTGAGTTCAGTATTCAATCTATAGAAATTTTTCAATGTAGTAATCTTCTTGGAATCTCTTCTAGTTGCAAATGTAGAGGGAGAAAAAACATACCTAACATGGCATCATGGCATTAAGATTGTCCTACTGTGTTAAATACATGCAATGAGCAAGTATTTCAGTCACGTCTGTTTTTTGTAGGTACCGTGTAAGTGACAACCAATATTTTTATAAATAGGTGTGCGTTTCTTCCATGGCTGAAGGAAGGGATTCTTACAGTTTTTCTATGTCTTAGGTTAGCTATATTTTCTTTCTCTTTCCACTCTTCTTCCATTTTCAGGCAAAAAAAGTTGCCATGAGACTAGACAAGTGTTTTGAATGTTTGAACATCATCTTGCTGAGTGCTGCAAGAAATGCTTTAGTCAGATTATTTTTTCAATTTCAGGAAAGACTCTTCCCTGAAATGCAACTAAGCATCCAAGAGAAAGGTTCTGTCTTCCAGTGCAGCTTGTGAAACACTGTGATACTGTGCTACATGAAACAATAAAACTTAGTTTTGTACCTAGATCTTCCCAGGAAATGAAAATTTTTGTTTTGTAAATACTCCTGGAAATACGAAAGCCTTGAGACCTATCAACATCTGACACTGGAGAAAAAGTCAAAGCAAGTCAGAAACTACATTTCTGATAGGCATGAATTTTCATAGAAAGGAACCAGTGCAGAACAAGATTATTCCATTCAAATCTTATACTTTTTAAATAAGTTGAAAAATAAATTAAAAAAAAAAAAAGAGAACAGTTCAAGTTTGAAAAATCTTGAGAAAATGTACTTCTGGTTTGGGTTTTTTTCAGCTTATCAGTTGTTTGTTAGGTCATTTATGACACTACTAATTTTTGAGACAGTTGCATCTAGATGAGAGTGGAGTGTTCATTTAAGTCACTATTTGAAAGGAAAAAATGTCTTGGATACTGAACTGGAGCCCCTTGAGACTAATCAGAAAGGATTTGCTGTCATTTTGGAAAGCTCCTCCTTAAATGAATATGCCTCAGGGCAGTTATCTTTGAATGTTCATGGACAAGAAGACAAAACTGATATATCTGTTCAAATTATGAAAGAAACAGCCAAAATAGGTGATGTCAATAAATGTGCAATTCTTTAAATTTTGTTGGAAAGGTGTTTTAGGGTTTTGGGTTCAATTTCTTTGTTTCTTTCTTTCTTTGTGTTTTTGGGGTGGGTTTTTTTTTGTTTTGGTTTTGGTTTTGGTTTTTTTCTTGCTGTCTAGTGTACAAAGTCTTGTGAAGTAAACAAAATTAACTAGACAGCTTTCTCACAGAACAATTAGGTGGAAAATGGCTTCTCTTGAGACTCAGATTTTATTATTTTGTCCTTTTCAGGTATATTCTCTTTATCCTCTATTTCAAAGGAAAAGGTGGTGAATAATTCTGAACACATGGGTTATAGTTGTACTAGTTTGATTTCTCTTTCCTCATAAGTTAGTTTCAATTATTTGTGTACTTGATACTAGTCTTGCATTTATAACATTTCAAGTGACCAAGATTGTGGCTTCATACAATGACCACACAGCAGGGGAATCTTCCTGTCTCATCCCACCTTTCCCTCCTGTTTTCATTACCCTTGTGTTACCTTTGATGCTCATCAGTAACATCATATTGCTGAATCTCATTTAGTCCCATAGTTTATCAAATGACTAAACATGCTAAAGAAAGAAAAGGTGCAACACAGGACTCTGAAGCTAAGAGCAGAAGGGGATTTTGGCTGCTTTTTTTCTACATAATTAGATCAGCGCAACTGTCTTGTCCAATCTCACATTAAACTTCCAGATCCCTTGCTTGACCACTGCTGTAAATAATGGAGTTTGAAGGTTTCACTATACCACAAGATTTGTATACTACTCATCCCTAGGAAAGTCTTATTTAAATGAACATGATGGCTGGTGACCAATAAAACACATTGATGGGTTTTCATTTTTGTTGAGTGGGACGAACGGGGAAATGCAATTGCTTATAGAAGTAAAAATGCCTTTTAAAAAGACTTATTATCCTGATTAACCTGATAGAAACCTCATTAAAATCAGTCCACTAGAAGTGAGGTAATAATGCGTCAATCATGCACAAAGTTAATAGAATTCACTACATTAATAAATTGTGAGGCATCATATACACTTGTTCCAGCTAAGTCTGCATTTCTTGACACGCACAAAAAAGTAAAAATATGGAATATTAATTGTATGTTTCTTTGTAACTATCAAATTAAATTACCCTGACTTTTTAGAACATAACTCTCTGTTACCTGCTATGTCTAGTTTGTAACACTGCATATATATACTTATCTTTTTATTTACTCCCTAAATTGACTTGCTTAATAATCTGATCCATGTCTTCAGGGTCTATTCAATAATTATAATGAATACTACATAAATTGAATAAAATTACCATTTGCCATGTTTATGGTTTTCTTTCAGCATTACAGAATGTATCATATATGTACATAATATATCCTGGTATAATTTTGGCCCATACCAAATGACACACAATGGTTTCTGGGCACAAATAAGAAAATAATATTGACTTTGGATCCTTTCCAATGGGTAGCCTTGTTCTATGAGATAAAAAAACTTAGCCTGGTGGAAAAAATTTGGTGTGCTACTTAACCTCACGACCAAAAAATGGTCACTAAACTATACTATTAGTAATACACGCATAGCCTAAGTGGCCAAAGAGTTAGTTTAAAAAAATACATGACATCAGTCTTAACAGCGTAATTAAGCCAGAGATACCAGACTCCAACCCAAGCTTCTTTTGTCATGCACTACAAATAAATGACACTATATCTTTAAAAGTAAGAAAAAGCAAATCACAACTTTTTTTCAAGAAATAAGTGTTAGGTGGTGGCATGAATTTCAATAATTTTGAATTTAGTTCTAGCCTTTCAGAGAGGTTTGGATTGTAATTCTAAACGCAGAAGTTTTATTCTATATAATTAGTGTTCCACAGTGCACTTCTATGTCATGCATGACATGTTATACAAAAGTATGAAACAAAGTAAGAATAATGGATTCTACTCCATGAGTCTAAACAACTGAATTTGTGATGGTCCATTAGTTTTTAGAAAGTCAAAAATTCCTTAAAAGTTGCCCTGCTTAGATTAGACAACAAAATCATCTAACTCAGATGTAACATCGTTATGCCAAATGGATGTTGGCTTACTTATAGGATCTTTCTACACAGATGAAAAAAACTTGATTCAACAAAATAAACACCAAAGAATCATGAGTTTAAAGCAGGGAAATTTTAAATCTGTTTTATTTTTCTCTTACATTAAAATATGATATTATTTAAGGCTCTGTATCCACTTTGTCTGAATATAAAGCTCACTATTACTTTACCCACACAGGGTTTATTTGTTGGAGTGGTATGAAATTTAGACTCTGCTCCTGCAAGAATTTACACATATGCTTAATTGTAGGTGCAACTCCATGGTCCAATGCTACCTGAATGAAACTTGATACTCTTCAACAGGGTTAATTAGTACAAGTCAGTGAAGAAGGAGGGGGAGGAGCTGTTCCAGGTGCCAGAGCAGCGTTTCTTCTGTAGCCTCTACACCAGAATAAAAGAGGTTTATACCATAATAAAAATCTTCACTACAGGCTGTAAATGACACCACATCAGAGTAGGGGGATATTTCCAAAAGGTATTTTCCATCTGTGGTGAGTTAAGTAGGTTTTCTACACTAGGTAAATGAGTGAGTAACAAAGTAAAGTTGAACCTAGAAGATAGAAGGTAGTGCAGGGAAGGTTTTGTTTTAATTTTGTCTTAATTTCTCACTATCCAAATCTATTTTAATTGGCAGTAAATTAAATTCATCTTCTTCAAGTCAAGTTTGGTTTTCCTGTGACAGTCATTGATGAGTGATTTCCCTGTATTTATATCAATCCATAAGCTTTATCACCTTATTTTCTCCCCTGTCCTGTTGAGGGGGGAAACTGAGAATGTGGTTTGGTGGGCATCATCTGGCAATTAGCCATGGTCAACCCATCACATAACAATACTATGACTGACAATGTAAATTTTAAGGCAATACACTACAGAGATTTTGACTTTGCAACAGAGTAGACAAGCAAGCACATATCTCATTTTTTAAAAGGTAAAAAAAAAACCAAAAAACCAACCTTGAGGGTTCTGAGAAATAGACTCCATTTAAAGAGAAAGTCTAACAGCGATTCTGAAGAGAGAGACTTGAAGTCACTAAAGCTGCCAATTCTTCATGGGTAATCTACTTAAAAAGGCAAGCTGAATATTTAGATGATCACCCTAAGGATAGAGCAGCAATCAGAATAAATTTTGGTAAGTCTGAAGTACTGATTTGAGCTGCAGTTTTCTATGGGCATTTCCAGAATGGGTACTTCTAGTTTCTGAAGTTTTTTTCAATATTCAGATTTGTGTTACCATTTTTAGGTGGGAGTTTTTAAATTATTAAAACTCAAGGTTATGCCTGGATCAACCCTGGTAACAATTTAGAAATCCTTTTTCTTAACTATGTTCTGACATGACTACACAGCACCTCTGTTTTATTCTCTGTTTTTTCTACTGTACTCTGTCAAGATTTTCCCTAAAAGGCAGCCTAAAGGTACAGGCCTTCTGTAAGATTTTAAATACCACAACAGATAGGTTAGACAGCTGAAGGGAGCGGGACTTGTCACTTCTGCTAAAAGCAAACCCAAATAGGTAAAATACTTTTCCTTCTTTTAAATTCTGTCATAATTACTTTTACAAAAGAATTATATTATTTTTTACATAAGCCCTACATTTGACCAGTGTAATTGGTTATGTTTCATAGTAATGTCTAGGCTATAATAGTGATTTCATTCCTGTGGGAAGTAATTCTTGATGGGAAGCTCAGTAAATACAGTCATGAACACGTTTTCCTAGAGATTGCTCATCATTTTTCAATCACAAATGTCAGAATGAAAGTGAAGCAGTGAAAAAAACTGACACAAAATGAATGTAAATATATTGAAAATTACAAAGAAGGTCTCTCTAAACCAAATTTTTGAGTGACATTACACAAGACAATAAGACACCATTGACACTGGTGGTTGTTAACTGTTTCCATTACAGGGATTCTCAGAATGTCTCAAAGATATAGTAACCTGTAATGCACAAAAATAATGCGTAATCTGACCAATGTCCACAAAACCTTTATCTCCTAAAGCCATAAACATCTTACCACTCATTGAAAATGAGTGCTTTTTCCAAATTTCTATTTTCTCCAGGCTGCTCAGACCTGTGTTAGTCTCTCATTGCAAGACTTGTTTTCAGTTGTGAGTCAGCATACACATAACTGCATTCTGCATGAACAAGTGATAGTTGCAAGCACTTAAATTTGAAAAATTTTCAGATATCTTGTTATTTTTTTAAATGTAGGTATTTATAGCTATAGAGACATTTGAAAAAAGTCACAAAAAATTCTATTAAAAATTGGTCTTCATAATGAGATTTATATGTAATATATGCATACAGAAAAGAGACAGAGAAAGGAATACACTTATAATCATCAGCCAAAGCCTGATGTTTAACACAGGGAAAAGTTACACTTAAGTATGAGGGGAAAAAAATATTTTACTGTCTTCTGAAGACATATAATACACCTCAACAGGTATCTTCCAGTTTCAGGATTCATGCTATCATTCTACTAAAGCACTTTATCTACCAATAAAAATAGTCGTAAATTTAGGGCATCATTTTGCAAGACACATTAATCCAATAGATTTAAATATGCACTGCAATATTTTGCTGAACTGGGCTAATTAATCCTGGGGTTGTCTGAGAAAGAGTAATTGTGTTTTAGGATAGAACTTAGTAATTTTCTCAAGAAATATCTGTTCTACAGAACAGAGGACAAAATTCTGTACTGACATATGCAATCAGGATTTTATGAGGTGTTTTGAGCCTCTGAAATGTCAGTTTTCAGATACATGGGTGAAAGAAATCAGACAGATAATATGTCAGCTTTGTTTTTATACCAGCAGTGACAGTTTCATAATCAAATAATGAAAAGCTCACTTTACTCATCTCCTGGACATAGTCTGATGAAAATTACTTCATTTTCTTTTTCTTGTTTTTTTTTTTTTTTTTAAAGGCAGAATTCGTGTTCTCTGCAGCGTCAGATAAAATGGTTCATTTTGTAACCACAGCTTCAAAAAGAAGTCATGCTGTGTTCCTCTATTGTAAGTAGGATTAAAACCTACAAAAGTGAGCTAGTCCACTAAATGTACCACTGATCTCCTAACTGCTAGCTGGGAAATATGTCCATTGTTATCCTCTCATCCTTAGTTTTGAGTGTACAAAAGTATTTAGCATAAGTAATATGTATTAAAATGTCAATAAACTGTCTGTGGTATTTGAGTCCTAGTTAGCATTTTTATTGAGCTCTCATGTTAGCATTTTCAGAAATGGACTTTTATTAATTACCAATTTAAATCCATACTTTGATACCACAGGTCACTATTAAACAGGTCATTTAAAAATTAATAGCTCTTACCAAGTGCAATACTTCAATTTCAGCAGATTTCATTCTTAGCAATTAAAGTGTACATGTACCTAACCTATTTATCATGGTAACTAGACAGCTTAAGACATTTACAAGATAATGCTTGTGATAAAAGACAATATTCTGCTCCACTGCTGTTTTCAAAAGCACTTTCATTTCCGATAATCTAGTCTAATTAAGAGAAACTGGTTATTTACCTGTCTGAGGAAAAAAAAAAAAGTTCTCAAATTCAACCTGGGGAGATATAATTGCTACAGTCTCAACTTGCTTCCTTTGCTGTTTTTTTGTTGAAATCACTGATATTGTTCAATTATTGGGGTACTGCATTACGCATCTACTATAGTTAAAAGGTTATGAGCTTTTCTGCTACAAATCTCAACATTAAGATATTATAATTGAGCCTGAGCAAGCTTAGCCTGACCAGATTGTTTTCTAAACAGCAGTTTTTCACCAAAACAACAGCAAAAGCACAGTGTCTATGCACCAGGCCATTGACCAGCAAAAGTCAAAGCTCTTCCAGATGTTAAAAAGAATGAGAAAATTAATGTTAGTGCATTTTAGGTGAAAAAAACCCATGAAACACCATAAACCAGTGTTGGTTTAAAGAAATGGCATTTTGGATGGCAAGAAATTGTTGTTCCAGCTGACAAGTAGCAAGCATTCACTTCTGGAAAATACAAAGCTTTATATTTACTTTCTGGGGAAAACAACTGAAACACTTCTCAGGGGTCAAGCTTGCAGAAATACCATTTCCAAAGAATAAAAACCCTCCCAAAAACAGTGTGATGGGAAAACTCAGATCTATTGCAAAAGAAAAATCACTGGTGATGGTGTTTACAAGATGAAAGTAATTTCATATTTATGCATATATAGATACATAACATTTATTATCTTCTTGATACTCACAGTGTATTTTCACTATAAGATAAAATCTATTTGAATATTATGTGAATTCTTAACCTCTTCTGTCAGACAGTCACTTTGTTCTTCCTTCCTGTATTTTTCGTCTGACTTATACTTTTTTCCACGCCTGTCTGAAAACATTTAGCTAAAGAAGTGATGGACAGAAAGTTTTAGTATTTTTTTAAGATTTTTGGTTGTTCTTTTTTCCCTCCTCTTCTTTCTTTTCTTTGACTTTACTTATTAATGTTTCAGGATACTGACACAATGAATGGTCTTATATTTCTGGCTATTTTGTACTTAGGTGTATACAACTGTTTCAGTATTAGAAACAGGCTGAAGGAAAAATTCCATATGCCTGGGGTAAAACTGAAAAGCTAAGAAGCCTCTGCAAATTCTCCCATCTTTCCCATATGGGACATTAGCTTCAACCTACCTTCTTCTGTTTACAACGAAAGAAGAAAACTTCAGCTACTATCTTTGTTACAAAGGTGACAAAACTTCTTTCCCTTTTAGCCACAACTGCCCTGCGTCTTTTAACTAGGTCTTTAGAAGGCCAAATCACCAACAGACAAATAGTCATTCCTGAGTGATTGGATCTGAACTTACTCCTGAGTGAATATTTCACAGAATCACTGAATATTCTGAGTTGGAAGGGACACACAATGATCATTAACTACAACTCTTAGTGAATGGTCCATACAGGCATTGAACCCACAACAATGGCATTTATTAGCCAAGACTTTCTACAATAACACGTACTTTAGTTTGACTCATCACCAAGCAGATTTCTCACAATTATGGCAATAGCTATGGTAAATGAAATGTAATGGGGAAATGTAAAGACTATTTTTGCAAAGAAGGAATATTTCACAGATTTGTTAGGGTTTCAAGGGAATTCTATACTGTCATGGGAAATAAGATCATCTTTTGTAGTTACCTAATATGAAAAGAGTAGTAGAGATAAATGTTTGGTTTTATGGGTAGCATGGGATTGTGTCATGGAAGGTATACCAGTATTTGTTCAGTTCAACCAAACTGCATGAAAAACCTAAACAGAAGGATGAGGAGTGGGATGATAAAGTAATTTGCTAATACTAAGTTATTAAGAATAATCAGAAATAAGCAAATTGAAAAAGTAGAAAAAGAATCTCAGTCAAAAATATGCCAGGAGAAAAAAATTGTATTGAAAATTGTAATATAACTGTACATGTGTTTTGATGGGCTTAAATTTTGCTTTTAGTCACTCAGGTAAGAGATCCAGATTTGAACTTGGGAGAAGTCAGCTCAGTATTCACCTGAGGTCAAAAAGGCAAATTGAAAATCAAGAGTTATTAAGAATATAGAAAAGAACAGATAATACTGCTGTGTCACTAATACCTCTGTGATATTCCTGTGTCTCAGATGTTGCGTACTGTTCTGGTCACTTGCTGTCAAGAAGGATATAAATGATATGAAGAATGCTCAGAGGTACAAAATGGTTTCTGTAGAAAGGGAAATTAAATAGAGCAAGAATCATCAGCTTCAGAGAACAGGTGGTTCAGTATGATAAAAGTGTATAAAATAATGAATGACATGGAACAGATGAATAAGAAAATATTCTTCACTATTACTCATAACACAGAAAGTAGGTACAGCAAAAGAGATTATAAGGCAACTGGTTTAAAACAAATCAAGGGGAGTAGGTTTTCATGGAATGTGTAATTAAATTCTGGCACTCATTGCAATGGGATATATTGGATGCCAAAAGTACAAATGGGATCAAAAGTAGATTAGACAAATTCATAGGAGAAATGTCCAGCAAGGTCTATTAAACACTGTGATGCAGAAGCAAAGTCTTCACTACAGAAGATCTTAAATAGGACCTTGCCAAAATCTGCTAATAAACTGGTGGAAATTTACTGACCTTTCATAAGCATCTAGCCAACAACAGGGAGATAATACTAGGTTAAATAGACCTCTAGTTCAAACTAAATATAATCCCTTTTAATTTTTTGTATTATTCTAAGTAGCATCTGTTTGTCTGGGAAAAAGAATAATTTTCTCTAAATACCTTATTTCTGGTTTGCGTGAGGTCAGAATGAAGATTTTAAATCTTTTCTAGCCTTTTCCAACTGCCACAGTAAGGGCTGAATTATTGTATTAGACCTATGGATAGATGAGCTAGTTCTGAAAAAATAAGAAATTGCCTAAACTTTCACCTAGAACTTTCAGTGAACTGAACAGCTTTTTGAGGTTCAACATATTCAGCTAATGAATTTCAATGATTCTGCACACCTTAGTTCAAGTAATGAGTTGAAACCGAACAGCAAGAATACTGTGTTCAAATTTCTTTCCTAGATAAAAGTAGAAAATAATAGAAATCTCATAATTCATCATAATAGCTCACATTTCCCAAATTTATTTTGAAATCTATGAGCCTAGATTGACTTTGCTACCAGTTGGGATGGAAGTGGATGGAAAAGAGAGGAAACTACATTGCTGAACTCAACTAAAGCTATAAACTGTGAATGTCTATTTTGGTTAATCTCACTTCTTTTGAGTAGTTCTTGACAAAAAGTCCATACCTATATGAACAAGGTACTAGTTACTGCAGGTTAGGTTACAGCATCTTTGCGCCTTGATCAGGTCTCACAGAAATTTCCTATTGCTGTTTTTTCTANATATATTTATTTTTTAAATTTTCTCTACTGTCTTCCCAATTGTGTATTCATCTTTCTGTGGATAGTGTTAGCACAATGTTTAAGTGCCTCATATTCAAATATGTTCCAAATTGAACAGAAAATATGTCATATCCAAACCAGAAATGCCTTGGGAAAGCCAGATATTTCAAATATTTTATTCATCCATGGCAAGTTTTATCATGTCTACTGCTAGACAACACATTAGACCATTTTGATNTAATCTCACTTCTTTTGAGTAGTTCTTGACAAAAAGTCCATACCTATATGAACAAGGTACTAGTTACTGCAGGTTAGGTTACAGCATCTTTGCGCCTTGATCAGGTCTCACAGAAATTTCCTATTGCTGTTTTTTCTAAAAAGGGAATTCCACCTATGAATAATTTGTTAAAGGGTAATGCACAGAGAATGAATTCTTAAAATACAGAAGATTTCTGTTACTCATTTATGTGACTAATTATCATCTATCATTTGCTTCTCATGTATAAAATACCCTTCATAACTACATAAGAAATAAAAACNTTACTCATCCATGGCAAGTTTTATCATGTCTACTGCTAGACAACAAATTAGACCATTTTGATCTTTAATTTTTACTTCTGTTTCTGATACTTTATTACACTGTCTTTATGGTTATACTCTGTAAACAACACAAGAAATTTCCCTTGGTATCTAATCCTGGTCAGTTTTTTGCCCTTCCCAGGAAGTCATCTGCATCTGCCTAAAATGAGATCAAGCTTCATGGGCTTCATTTAGTTGTTTGGGCTTTTTTTCCTGGCAAGTCCAACATTAGACAAATTATATTACAAAAGTTTAGTATTTCATTACAAAGTACTTGCTTCTACAAAGTCCAATTCATAGTGGTTATTACAGTCACACACTCCCATGTCTGAATTTTTATGCACCTTCTCTAAAGACAGAAACAGAACCTGTCCTAAGGATGAAGCACTGTAAAATGCTTCAAATTATTCTTTTTTTGATATAACACACTGTTTTTTTACTTAAAATCATCTTGTTTAATTTTCTGTTTTGTAAAATGAAAATCCCATTTCCAGTGCCACTGAAATTACAAGTGAATGGCTGCAGCCTGAAGATTAGTAATTTAGAAACTAGTCTTATTTAACAAAATGTTTTCTCTTTTAGCCTGACAGACTGCTTAGACTGAAGTTCCTTAAAGCAAGCTGTACTGCATTGTATTTCACTGAGCTGCAGATGAATTCCTTTTGCTAAAACCAGGGGTTTTTTTCAGAACTAACTATTTCTATCCCAACTTCAAGGTTTGCAGTATTTTTTTTTTAAATTAGTTCTGCTGCATACTGCAATCAACCTCTTTTTTTTTTTTTTTTTTTTTTTTTTTTTCAATTCTTAGATCATGTAATTTCTTCCNTTTTTTTTTTTTTTGGTTCAAATCCAAGCACACCATTAAACCACTCTACCATAGCAATATAAATCACTCTTTCATGGTCACCAAGTTTAAGAAACTGAATTTCAGGGAAAAAGAGTTCCTTTTTTATAGAGCAAATTGTGACCTTTATCTCAAAGAAGCACCCAATTCAGGCAGATATGATTCATCTTTTTATGCAACAAACTGGAAAAATGAAAAGTCCTACAAACTCTATTCTTCTCTTAGAGAAACTTTAAGAAAGTAAATGTTACAAAAAATAAGAACAACCAAAAAAAAATATAAAATCCAACTAAATAAAAATCATGCACTTTCTGGCTGAAAAATCTATATTGAGATTAGTTTTTTTTAAAAAAAAAACCACAGCTCTTAAAGACCAAAAATAAGAGCTTGTATTCTCCAGGCTCAGAAAGAGATTCTTTATCTTAGTCCACTTTTTGCATGATTTATTAAAATCACAATTTGCTCTTAAAAGTGTTGTAAATAATTTCTAAATAATCCACAAATTATTAATAAAAAATATATCATTTTAGGTCAGAAAGTTTTACAATTAGCTTGTTTCTAACACAATAATTAAAGAAAATGTACAGAGGAATATGTACATTTCTTCTGTATCATTTCCTAAATAACAGTCTGCATTAACTTTGCATCAGTAAATTCATGTGCATATGCCAACCACTGAGGGAAATCAAATTTACTTGAAGATAAAACATATATACAATCACCCTACAGAATGTGTGATGGGTGCAGTTCCTCCTTAAGCAACACATATTTCACAGCATTTCATAAGGTTAGATTCCAGGGGTTTATTAGATAATATCAGTCTTGAAATAATATTGTTATTAGAGCACAAAAGAGTCGCAGCTGTGCATAATGAAATTTTGCCCACATCCATAATTAATCAATATTTCAACCTTGTATTATATTCTGAAGTGTAAAACAATTAAAAAATAATGTATTCAAAGGTCTTTATCTCTTATGCGGTCTTTTGGAAATGTATTGACTTCTCCAAAGGTTGATTAGAAATAATTTTCAGCTAAGTAGCACTTTATGAATTAGTTCTGAATCAATAATTTCTTTTAGGACTAATGAAAAATTCTCTTGAAATCTCCTAGGTTTTATGAAAATTTCCCCCTGTTCTTTTTGTCACTTTTAACTCCTGTCTGTTATTTGCTCCTGCCTTTGCATCTTTTGCTTCTCTGAAAACCAGTACATGTTTTGTTTTGTTTCTAGCATTAATGTCAGGTGTAAATGTCTTGTACTTCCTTGCTGTTATCCTTTTCATCAGTACTATGCATGGGAACTTCTGTCTTAAAAAGAATTGCAGAGTACACATCCACAGGCTGAGCCCTGCAAGTAACTGCTGCAGCATTCTGGGTTTTGTAGCTGTGCCCCCACAGGTACTGATGAGATTGAAGCAGGATCAGAAGAGGAGTGTGTCTGAAGGGAAGGAACAGCAATACTGACAAGCACCAGGACCAAACCCGAGAACCAGTTAGTAAAAGGTGGCTATACCACTCAGCATACATCTCATAGTACAGTTAAAGAATGTTAAAGATTGGTCTACTGGTGGCAAGAGTTGTAAAAGTTTTAAGACTTGAAATATACATGTGAAACTGAGCAAGTTCTATGGTATAGTTGTGCATGTTCTGTAGCATACTGGGTCTGTGTCTATCTGCACAGCGACTGCTTGAGAGTCAATTCTTGGGTGGTCCAGGAACTGTCCTGGTAGTCATCTCTATAGATGAGATGATAGATTGGATTGAGACGATAAACTGACTTGAAACCAGATAATTTACTGAACCATTAGAATTAAGTTACTGACTGATTACTAGACAAGTATTCCTAGTAAGAATTTTGGACAGGTCTAAAAATAGCCTGAGGCAATTCCAGCTGTGTCTAGTCCAATTTGTATGCTTTGAAATGTTGATTAACACCCTGGGTGGTGTGTCTCAAAGCCTCCTGGAGGTGATTCCTGCTATAGAAGTAATTAAATTGTATGTAGACTGTAAGTCTTTAATAAAAAACTATTCCTGCAGATATGGTCAGGCAGATCACTCTTTCATATGCAGCTAATTTATTTAAGAGATGTTTTGCATATTCTTAAGACATATAAAGGGCAAGGAATTATGTGTGCTGGAGCCAGCTGGATTGAAAGAACTATACAAAACAGTTTTTGAGGAGCCTCTCATCCAGCTGAAAATGCTGCTACAAGGACCCTTGCAACAGGTTTCTCTTCAAATACAGAACCATTATCACCCCCAAAGAATAACTAGCAATGCTGTTCCCCAAATAAAAAGTACCACTGCCAAGATAAAAAATAAAATAAAATAAAATAAAATAAAGGCTTTCTTTATTATCTCCATAATTTGGTTACATGATAATTACTGTTATTATCTATTTACATTCCAATCAATTAGTTTTTCTTTAAAAAATGTTGTCATGACATGCCTATGAAATTGAGAAAATGTGTGTGTCATGTATCATTCTTATTTACATCAAATTATGTCCTAATTATAGCTTTCTGTATTATTTCTAACCTACCAATAAATAAATGTAAGTTTACTGTTTATATTTTCTTGATCTTCAGTCAGGGTAGGCTGAATCCATACTGTCACGTCTATTTTTTTAATGTATCAGCAATGCAATTATTTACAAAGAATCATACAATTCATGAAGTATGCAATGACTAAATGTATCTGAAAGTTTATAACAAACATAATTTCAAATATTTCATGGAAAACATTGTAAGATATAGAGCATATATAACACCTCAAATATATTAAATAGTTTCTAGCATTTGTATACAACTGCTGTAGGATGTTGTAGAGAAACTTCAAGAAATGTTTTCAGTCAGCTGTTTGAATTGGTGTGAGAACAATGCTTTCTCATCTCGTCAGAAAAGCTCAGTCATGTCTTTTCTTTGATATAGTATTACTGTCCAACATTCCCTTTTTTTCTTTTCTTTTTTTTTTAATGCACATTATGGGGGAAGTGAAAAAAAGCCTCCTCACTGTCAAAGAAGTCAAAGTGAAAATGCATTTCTGCAGGAGAAAGCCACATAACCTTCATCAAAACAGGACCAGAAGCACTTACAAGTCTATAGCAATCAAACAAATTCTCAAAGAGAATAAAACCACAAAATCTTTGTGTTTGGGTGCTATAATGCTCCCCTGAAAGTTACAGAGAATTCCAGGCTGCCACTTCATACCAGAGCTTCCACAGATCTCAGTGGCAACCGGAAAGACCATCCTTCCTCTTAGAAGTTCAGCCTCTCAGAAGTTCTTGCTCCTGGCAGATGCAGCATAACATCGAACACTGTCTTATCTTTGAGAAAGTGCTTTGTTTCATGATCCTCATTAGTCTGTATTAGGTAGAAATAACCACAGGGTGCTTTGATAATATGTAGCAAATTTTCATAATATCTCAATTTGAAAAAGATTATTAAGGAATTAAAAAGGTTATTTTTCAATAGTGCCTGTGGATTAGGAAGCAAGTTACTATTATTGACAAATGAACTAAGAAAATCCATTCTGAAGTGACTTTTAAATAGATTTAGAAAGAAAACATCCTTACTAATTTAAACAGTGGGATGAATATATGCCCCAAGCTGCAGACACATATTCTATATCCTCAGAATATTTTTGGTTAAAAATACATAGCGACATATATTCTCCAACATATGCATGCATCAAGCTCAAAAAGATGACTAAAAGACATTGTCGATGACAAGTATGACATTTTCAGTTTATCCAGGTTCTTTCTGATTAATTTTTAGCATGCTAGAAAGATTATTATACTAGCTTCAGAAAAGTTTCTAATTCTTGGACATTTGACCAGCTCACATCTGTGATATAGTATTTTCTTCTGATATTATTACGGACCTATATCGTTTTGGCTTTTTTTTTTTTTTAACTAGAAAAAACAAGAACAGAAACTTATTTCCTTTTGCTAACTATCTCAAAAATATATTGCACAAGACACTCCAGATTGCACAGATCTGAGAGGGTGACTTTAATGCATATCAGTAAAGTTTTATTATTCTGGGAAAAAATTCTTTACTTCACTGCCATAAACAGAGTACTATCACCGTTGTGTGTCAGATGTTGGTTTGACATCATTTAGGAAACAAATGCAGTTGCTCACATTTTAGTTTTATTCTGCTGTGTTTCTTTCAAACAAATTTTGATAAAAGCTCACGTGGACTGCAACTCTTTGTTTTATTAATTTGTAATTTTACTACTTGTGATGGGTTGTTTTTGTAGGCCTTCCTTAGTAACTGGGTTCAAAGCATAGAAGTGTTCCATCCCATCTCTTTACGTAATCAAGTGTATATAGGGCAAAGGAGGAGGTGTTCTCTCTCTCTCTCTTTTCCTCCTTGGGTGAGCTCAGTGACAGACTCTCGGTGTTTAGGCCTGGCTTATCTGTCTAAGCGAGGCCTGTCCAAGGGCTGTTTGTCTGGGCTGGTGGCAGAGGTTAAGAATCTGGTTTTTTCCTAAGGGAAGCAGTGAGTTTATTATTGTGTTCATTATTTATTGAGTTAATTCCTGAGTTTAGATTGTATATATTTGTTTGTCCTTTTCCTTTTTGTCTCCCTTTCCCCCTTCCCTTCCCTTTGTCCCTTACTGGGGTTGTTTCAGGTCCCTGTCTTGTTGTACATAGTATATAAATGTCATACATGTAATATATGTGAATATATATATATATATTTCTGCAATTTTTCTCTTGTTACTTTTTGCTGTTTCAGGAGAGGGAGGGGGGGAATCTTTCCTGTGAGGTTTGGCTTTCGGCAGAGAGCCAAACTCACACTACTCTACACAGCTTTGAAAGCAATAAGGTGGAAAAGGAATTCTTTTGTGACTTTAGCAATTGTGATGGCCTTCATATTTAAAACTTCACATCCAATTAGAAAAAGTTTGAACAGCAAGCAAATGAAATATGTGTGGACTTTGGAATGAAAACTTGAAACAGCTTGTGGCAACATTCCCTTGCATGCCCTTGTGGAATCAAGGACTAAGTTGCAATGCTTGAAAAACAGAACATCACATTTCATAGGTCAGCACACTTACAGGTGGGTGTGAAGTAGTAAAAGTATTTGAGAAAGTTCTAATTATTTGCAGTGTAGTCAAATTAGTAACAGCAAATCTTGAAGTACCATATGGCAAGTGAAATCATACTCAGGGTAGGGCTGGTCAGAAACTCATGTATGGTATTCCTTCAGCAACAATGGGTCTTTAAACAAATAGAGTTTTCAAAGAAAGTTGCAAATACTGTTGCTGAGATTACTCCTTACTTATTTTGGTATCTGATAAAACTTAAGACCATTGTTGGGCACAGCGGTGAAAAAAAAGCACAGAAAGTGCAACCAACATAAAAACTCACAGTGATCAGTAAATAGTAATATACGAATAGTTTATTGATAGAAGATATGATTATTAAAATAGATTTCTATGTAAATAATATATTTCCAGATTTTATATTTCATAAGAAATTTAAAAGTTTTGTCTCTTTATCCAGCTTTTTCTCAAATGTAAAAATAGGTGTACATATGACAGTTTCATAAGTGAAAGTCTATTTTGCAACTTATGGAAAAATCCACAATCATTTCAAAACTATTGATTGACAGAAATTAGTAGAATATATCAACATATATCAGAGATTTTCAACTTCTTTAATGTATTATACTTTTTCATTAAGTGTTAGCTGATGACTACCATTGAAAAAGAATACAAGATTTAGGGGAATTTTGAGAACCAAGACACATAAAAAAATCTCCATTCATAAAGAAACAAGATGGTCTGCTAAACTATCCAATATAATTAAAGCAATAAATCTTTTCTGGGTTCATATTTAATGTGCAATCTAAGATTCAGCTTACATTATTTCAAGCACAAAATATTAAAACATATAATCTACATTCAAAACTTGAGCTCTCATTATCATTACTGATGGTTGTCAGACACCATCCCTAAAGGACAATTTCACTTAAAATTGTGGATGGATGGAATTAATCACACTCTCAAGGTGCTCACTATTATTGTTTGCAAGAGAGGGAAGGGCAGCACATAACTTAGACCATAATTCCAAATTTTACAACCCAAAAATCTGACTAAACTAATTTGAACTTTTTTGCATACTATACGTGAAAATGTGTGAAACCTTTAACTTTAAAGGTAACTTAACTTGTGAAATACACAGTGTACTTTATTCCTTTTCAAATCTGAAATGCAATACCTCAAAACTAGACTTGAAAAAAGAGAAGGACAAAAGGCTTTCAGTAAGTATGGTGAGCATGACAAAGGTCATGTCACACAGCAGAACATCATCCTAGAGGTCAGACTTAGAAGGAAGTGTGCTGCTCAAGTTACAAATGTCACTTCTAACTTCGGCTGTCACAAGCTTCCCTGGCTATGAGAGCACAGTGTCTCTCTTGGCAGAGACGCTGTAGAAGCAGCAACAGGGCAGCAAGCATTGTCTGTTTCTTCTTTAGTTTATCTATGCACATAAATGTCTCAGTAGCACCAAATCTTTTATAAGCAGGGATTTCACTGCTACTGCCTTGGTTAAAAAAAAAAA
>VXBX01010252.1:145842-184327 GCA_013400415.1 Scytalopus superciliaris | reverse complement strand
AAAAAAAAAAAAAAATTAGTCTCCCTCAGCCCATAGTAGTATGTAATTCAGAGGGATTCTAGGTGATTAAATTTGTCCAAACGACCACTTTTCAGGAAAGGGAGCAGGATTATAATAAAGGGATAACATTTACCTTAATCTGGTGCTGTAGGTTAGATTCCCTTGTTGAATTTCCCCATGTCACCATCCAAGGGTGCTTGCTGATAGCATTGCTGCCAGGGGACCAGCCATGGACCCAGGGGGACTGAGGGGAGAAGGGGTTCTTGTGGGAAGTGATGCAGGAGTTTTGAGGGAATAAGAACTGTTGGTGCAATTGGGACAGGTCCTCTTTGTTCCAGTGGGATGGAAACATGCTGTTTGTTCTGAGAGGGGACACAGGAAACTTACTGCAGCTGCCAGCTGGGAAATTCCCTTCATGCATGGTGAGTCCTGCCATGGCCCACAGAGACCTTGCCTGTTGACAGCTTGCGGTTGCTTGCTGCCCCAACCTGCCATCTTTCCACCACTTGCCAGGGCATCAACACACTACAGGCAGAGCCAGAGCCACCTGCCTATCCCTGCTTGCTGCCACCATTGTGGTTGCTTCTGCATGGTTGATGATGCCACTGGGATCATGTGACTGCACTTGAACAGCATTGTCGGCTCAGTGGTGTGGAAGTGAAAGATGGATTTCTGGGTGACATCCTCTCTG
Organism: Scytalopus superciliaris; assembly: GCA_013400415.1. Lineage (NCBI taxonomy): Eukaryota > Metazoa > Chordata > Aves > Passeriformes > Rhinocryptidae > Scytalopus > Scytalopus superciliaris. The sequence goes on along the minus strand of VXBX01010252.1, from coordinate 183,636 downwards.
TTGTTTTGTGGCTATCGTTTTGTTCTGTTTTGTTCTCTGTCTTTAGTAAACTGTTATTTCTTTTCCTCACTTTATTCTTAAATCTCATAATTTTAAAATTTACAGAATGTCTGGGAAAGAGTGGTTTCTATTCTATCAGAGGTCCTGCCTCATTCATTGTGTTTAGCCCAAGACATAGGGATGAAAAGAGTGGAGATAGATAAATATCATGTTTTGCATCTTTCTACCTGCTACTATTTGTCTTTATATATGCTGTATAAAACCAAATCAAGTTGAAAACTCATGAAAAGAAATGCAGTTTTATAGGATGTGTAACTAGTAGTTGGAAATTTAGACCATGAGATTAAAATGGGAATTTTCAAAGCATTTAAATTTATGTTGGTGGCCTAGAATAATGACTGTGGTTTTTTGCTTGCCTTTTAAAGACTATAGCTAAACTTTTTCTTCTCACAGCATACAGAATAGCTAACCAGCAAATTAAAGTATTTACCTTTGTATGTTGCTTTTCTCTAAAATATACTTTGTCTTCAAATGAAGCACCAGGCCCTGATTGCTCCAAAAGAAAGGAGAATAATCTCTGAAGCACTGTTGCACTTGAAAGAGTAGCTCTTTATTTTAAAATATACTGTATGAGAGGACTTAAAATGTCAAGGAAATCAACCTATTGAGATAGAATATTACCTTGTGATCTTGCTGTGAACTAAAATCTTCTTTATCCCTATGGAACTGCAGGACACATCATACTACACATAGTAGGAAAAATAGGAAATAGTTTTCCATAGAATACCTATCATTGTAAAACATATTGACCACAATTAAATTCTGTCCCAAGGCAGAAGAAGAAGTTAAAAACTATGGTTTACTCTCAATTCTTAGCTATACTAGTTAGCATTTTACTTTACACTATGTTGGAGGAGAGAAGGGAGGCTGGCTGTGGAAGGACAGCTTGATCAGCGCGGATCTGTGACTGCCTGAGCTCTGAGAACTGTTTGCTGTGTTTGTATGGACTCTTGCTATGCTTAAGGACTGTTTGCAGTTTGAAGTCTGTACCAAGTTTGAGGATTTTATCATGCTATATGTTTTTCCTTTGTTTCACTCTNGACATCTTGTACACAAAAATGTTCTCACAGACTCCTCCACACATACAAACCATAGAATTATACTATAGAGGAGGTGTAAAGAAATTTCTGTATAAATACCTATGCATGAAAAGGAGAGAAATTGATTTCACAGTCCTGCTACTGTTGATTTCACAGTCCTGTTACTGTAGGTACAACAACTTTCTGCAGCTGCATCTCTCATTTTCCATCTTCAAATACAGATAGGGAGCAACCATATGTAAACTGAAATGTAACATTTTCTTTTATAATTTCCCATTATACAGTTTGCAATTATAAATATTCATAGTGGCTATTGCATGCTTAAATGATTTTTGCTTTGTTTTGGGTTTTTTAACAAGAAAGAAGTGAAAGTGGGGGATTATTTTAAACTTTCATTCATACTGCATAATATTTTGATAGCAATATCTTGACACTCCAGTTCTAGGTTATAATAACAAAACCAGTAGATTAACTTTGTTACGTTATTTGAGATTTTTCAGCTCCTGTTTATGCCTCTAGTGTTGTAAACATAAAAAAAGTGTTCCCTTAGAGCTAGAAAATTAGAAGTGTTTTTTCCTACACACAGTGCAAAATGAATGTGAATCCAAGTGTACAGCGTTAACTGATTCAGTGAGGGGTTGGAAAAACTGAAGCTACTAATATAAAATTTTGTTTATGCATTGTTACTTTTTAAAGCAATCATGTAATTTTTCAAATCAAATTACTTAAAATTTTGCTGTAATATTGCATATACAACAACTTATGCTTAAATCTTCCAAATACTGTGAATGTGAATGAAAATAATTTGTAAGAGATGTGTATTATTGGGGGACATTGTTAGCTGGAGAGCATCTCAGCATTAAATGTTTGTTTAGGCAACTGAGCATTCTAGATGTCTGAAGCTGGGCCTTTGAAGACATTTATTTAAATTTCCCATATAAACAATAGAAAGAGATAGGGATATCTTTAAAGTGAAATCTCTGTATGCCAACCATTATGACAGTGAATGTCCCCAGTCACTTGTAAAGAATATGCAGTTGAAAAGAGCTCAAACCCATTGCTATCTTGAAAGTATATTGTGTTGGCTGCTCAGACTTTATATTCTAAGTCGGGCTGACCCTGTTATATGCTTCCCTGATGCTGGACTGGGCAGTTTAGGAAGACATTTACACTTCTTGATTAACTCAGGGAAGGCCATTTAAATAACCTGAAATTTTAAAGCCCTTTATACAAAACCAAACCTACCTTGTGGTTCATTTTCAGACAAGTTTAACTTTATTCATAACTGTAGGTACTCCTCATATTTGCTCCTGAGCTTTGTGAACACACTACCTTTGCCCATCTCCTCCAGGTCAGCTTTTATAGGGATTTGATTGCTGATCAGTCCCATGGTGAGTTCTGAGATGACAATTCCCTGTAACTAACTACACAGTGATGACCGTTCACTTTTGTTCAGCTGATGTCACTGACGTTAAGCTGGTTTCCTAAAAAATCATGTATTTATCCTCTTTTCTCCCTGCAGCAATTTACTTAGAAATTAAATTTAATTTACTTTCATATTGGTAAAAACATATGCCTTTTATATAAGATTCTTGGATACAATTTAACTTTGAGGATATTATCAGATACTGAAACTGCATTTTATTCTCTCTTGTGATGTACAATATTATTTTCTTCATGTTGTAAATGTATTTACCATTGCTATTTCTTTTTCCATTTTACTCAGAATGGGACTTCATTTAATCTACTGAATATTGAAGACAAGGCAGTGCCCCAGTGGATCAGTTTATCTGTGCATTATGTATGTAGAAAGAAAGCTAACATAATAAAATTGTTGAAGCATGCAAGCTGAGGCAGGTACTGGCTGAAATCTTCAGAGTTTTAGGTCATCCAAAACTTAGTTAAAGCTGATGGATTAACATTGAAGTATTGATAAGATAAGTGCTATTTTTCACTGTTGTTTATATGTAATGTTGGAGAGAGTCTATTAACAAAAGTGCTTTCCTATAATTGCTAGACCATGCAATAGTTTTCTGCTATAATAAAACGGCCTGTTTCTTCAGCTTTTAGCAGTTTATAACATTTTAAATGTACATAAAACAGAAAATTGCATGAAATGGTCCAAGTACTTTCTCAGATAATGAGTAAAATAACACCACTGCATTGTAGCTTATAATACAAAATGCAGATATAATGCAAGAATAAAATGAAAAGCATTCAAACAGTTGGATTATTTGACATTAAGGTTGCTGTTACCATTAAGTAAACTTGAATCATCTGTGTTTGTAGCTAACAAAAGTTCAGTGAAAACAAATGGGAGTTTCAAGGCTTCAGAATTCTCTACAAATTATCAGCAAATGAAGAGCTGGGGTACGTGTGTTTGCAATATGTCTGTTTGGAACAGTACAATGCTTTGTTAACATGTTCAGCTACTGTCTGTTGAACAGGTTTGTCTCAGTGGTATCATGCAGATGTAGAAATGGAGTTCAAAAAGGAGCGTGGCCATGCTAGGCTAGTACAAATGTGCTAATAGCACATTGATCAGCATAAGCTAATACATACCCCACTCCTCAGCCAGGCTGCTATGTTGAGAGAATAGTATTTCTTACAGTTCAAAGGCCATCTTGTTTGGAACCATCTGTGCATTCACTCTTCAGGGAACTGTGTGTTGCCATGCAGGTGTGTTTTCAAACATTTATAGTGCAACTGTTACTTATGCTGCTGGATATTTTATGTCTTCCCTAAAGTTTGTGAAATTATTTGTTTTGTCAGGGTACATTTCATTTGGTTTTTGTAACTCTCACCAGTAATATTTCCGGAACTCGGAAAAATAATGGGAAGACAAGTTATGAAGGGATGTGATGCTCTCAAAGGGGATATCTGTATTTATGCCTAGTTCAAAATTTCATTGTTTGTTTGCTGGGTTTTGTTTGTGTTTAACTACAGTCTCTTGGGGTTATCATGGCTAATGCATCTCTGGAAGAAGAAGGAACATTTTCCAGGGAAACAAGGGATTTTAGTCAGGGAGAGGGTAAGAAGAAACAAGAAGTCTTCAGATGCACGGGCAAACAATTCTTCCCCTGGGGAGTCAGAGGTCACAGAGGATTTTTGAGGCCCCAAAAAGCATTGCATTTCTGTACCGAAAGCAAATCTGAAGGAAAGGACTTGACTTGAAAGGTTAGTTTAGGCTGAGTACAGATTTATCTGAAAACCTCCTATATTTTTGTTTTGTCTCATTCTACTCCTACAAAATTCTTTTCTTCCAGTACTTAAAAATTCTTACTTAGTCTATGAAATTCATGGTTTTGGAAAGGACAGTTCTAAATTTACAAAAGCCTTCTCATATCTCTTAAGATCACAATTTCAAATTTGCAAGTAGACCCCACTCAAAGCACTGATCAGCTTGGAAATCTGACAGAACAGACATTTAGCCACACTTGACTTTTCAGGAAACTACTCAACAGGAAACATGTATATTTATAGACGGGATATAAATGGGTTTCATACTATCTGAAAGTGATTTCTGATTCAGTAGAGTAAAATTTCAGCTAATTTCACAAAAGAAAAGGCTGATATGTAAATGTTTCCACCAGTCATATTATATTTCATGCTTCAAATACCTGGTTAAAATTGTGGTCTAGTAGTCAGATTTGTGTACTCAGAGCTAAAATTCAAGTAGAGTATATTCAGAATCCTTCATAAATGAAACATGCATAGTTCTCACATGAATGATACCTTAACACTGGAAAAAGAAGCATTTATACCACTACAAGTATTGGGTAAGCAGACAACAAACACTGGGAAAATTATTTAGAGTTTCACTGTATGATTGGGTCCAATTGAAATAAGAAAACAGAACCAAAAGGGAAACAATTAGGCCTGATCATAGAGAAGGGAAAAAATGCCAATCAGGTGCATTATGCTTTGCAATTAACTTGAACAAAAAGTCATTGAAATTTCCTCACCGATGATATCTGAGAATCAAATCTGAAGAAAATAGCAAAAAGTCAACGGTTAAGGGCAATTCATCATTAGTAAGGTCATGGGCTGGATAACTTTCTCACTTTTTTTGCTTCCTGAGATACTTTCATCTTATGATACAGAGATTAAAAGGTGTAAAGCATTGGTTAGCCACTGGCTTGAGATCAAAACAATGACAAAGTGCTCATACCTGGTGTCACAGAAAGTGTCCTGTTTAACACTTTCATTGAAGACCTGGATATGGGGATTGAGTGCACCATCAGTAAATTTGCAGATAACACTAAGGTGAGTGGGAGTCTTGATCTACTGGAGGTAGAAAGGCTCTGCAGAGGGATCTGGACAGGCTTCATCAAGGGGATAAGGATAACTGCAAAGGTCCAATAAGGCAAAATGCCAAGTCCGGCTCTTGAGTTACAGTGACCCCATGCAGTGCTACAAGCTTGGGAAGGAGTGACTCAAGAGCTGTTCAGCAGAAAGGGACCTGTGGGTTGACTGTTGGCTCAATACGAGTGAGCAGTGTGCCCAGGTGGCCAAAAAAGCCAATGAAATCTAGAGTAGTGGAGCCAGTAGGACTAGGGAAGCAATCACCCAGATCCCTGTGCTCGGTACTGGTGAGGCTGCACCTCAAGTCCTGTGTTCAGTTCTAAGCCCCTCGCTTTAAAAAGGACATTAAGGTGCTATAGCATGTCCAGCAAAGGGTAGTTAGGCTCATGAAAGGTTTAAAAAATGTCTTACGTGTAACAGGTGAGGGAGCTGGGTTTCTTTAGTGTTGAGAGGAGGAAGCTCAGGGAAGACCTCATTGCTGTTGACAGCTACCTGAAAGGAGGTTGTAGTGAGGAGGGGGTAAATCTCTTCTACTGTGCCTGCAGTGAAAAGATGAGTGGAAATGGCCTCAAGCTGAAATAAGGGAGATTTGGATTAGATAGTAGAAAATTTTTTTACTGTTAAAATGCTCAGACATTGGAATATGGTGCATAGGGAGGTGGTGAAGACACTGTCTCTGGAGGTATTTAAGAGGTGTCTGGGTCTGGTACTTGGTGATGGAGTTTAGTGTTTTAGGGGTTACAGCTGGGCTTGATGATCTTAAAGGTCTCTTTCAACCTTGATGATTCTGTGATTCTATATACACCAAAGTGACCATCCATAATTTTATAAAGACACAATTAGATAGTGTTATTATACAAATATTTGCACTGAAATTCCATTTCATATTTAGTAATGATATCATTATTGAATTGCAATTGATAATAGTTGATATAAATATTAAGGAATAAAAAGTTAATACAGTCTGTACTATGCAAAAGTACATTAAAATATTTGAAGAAAACTACTTTTGGAGAATTAGCAGGATCTTAATTTTTAATTTAAAAAAATAATAAAAAATAAGGAGTCTTCAGCTACATGGCTCAGGTACCAGAAACTCACAGAAAAATTTCTTTATGGAGTTTCCACTCTACTGACAGCCTTTCTGACTGTTTTTAGTCAGCCATCTATCCAATGACACAGACATATTTACGTTAACTTAATGTGTAAGTAGAGTGCCATTTAGAGTAGTATTGGGAATTAATAGGGGATTAAATATCTGCTCTATGTTCACACTTTCCATTCATATTACAGTCGCTCCAGGAGTTTGGGATGATGCAGCCTTAAGTAGGTTTAGAAGGCAGTTCTACCATTTTGTAAGGATGACTATACATAGTTTTCTTTTCAAACTGCTGTTTTTGGCACAGTAATGGCAAAACAAGTAAGAGCAAAAATATCTGCCAACCCTCAAGGGAGTAGTGGTCATGGAACAGAACCACACTATTCACTGGCATATGATCTAAACTTATTTGCTTAACAGGATGGGTTATGTGGGTGGGTAAGAATTCCTTTCCTTAAAACAAATGTCTACATAAACCAGAGCTTCAGCACTACTAGTCCACTTGAGCCCAGTATAAGTTGGACTCAGAAGAATATGACACTTGCTCCACTAGGTTGTTGTGTTATGTCCATGAATGAGAAAACAATTCTTCTTTGGACTCCAGCTTCTACTTGACAGCTATCAACCTAAAGTGAGGCTGGTGTTCAAAAATTTATTGCATTATCTTGTCAGCATTAGTTGCCAACTGCTTTACTAAACATCTACCAATGACTAATCAGAAATGGCCTGTGCTTTTGATCACGCCTTCTCACCATGTGATGAAAATCAGAAAAAACTCAGTTATAATTTTTAATTTTGATAATTGACCTTACCCATATAAAAAATAGTTTCCAGATTTCCAGATGCTTTATGGGCTTTTAGGGCTCATTATCATTAATGGGGTCAGAAGTGCTCAGTACTTGTGAAAAAGTCAGGCTGCACAGTGAGATGACAGAAAATGGCTTTGAGTTCCTAATTTTAGACATTGTAATTTGGCAAACAATGCTTTTAAGTATTTCTGATTATGAGAAGTTGCAATCCATAGAGTTGTTCTGCAATTCTAAGGTCATCACACAATGTTACACATTTAAGTTTGTCTAGATTATTCACTCTATTAATGTCTTATAGTATTAATCCTGGTCAATGCCATATAGACAGAACTGATAACTACTTATGAGATCATAACTGCAGCACTGCCAGTTGGTAAAGGTTAGAAACATTAGAGATGATTTTTCCTGTAGGACACAGCATGTTAGAATTTAATTGTAATCTTGCTTCATTACACATCACATTCCCTATTAAATAGCAAAATGATTGTCTTTATGTCTTTATTTCTCACATCCTAAATTATTGCCATTTGAGAATGTAAAAAAAGCATTCCTACATAGTTGAATGCATTACTTATACTGAAAATTATTTTCATTCTAATTACTTAGGAATTTATAGTTCAGGTTTGCCACTGAAGGACTGTCAACTTTACTTTGGGGATTTTTAGAGTGATTTGAATAGATTTAACTGTATATTATATTTCACCCCCCAAAAAGGAACAGCTGGCCTATTTATGTACATCAGCAAATGTAAGCTGCTTTAGAAAATAAAGGGTTTACCGCATAGTTACCCATCACCAAAATAACTAGTTGCTGGTAGAGACAGAATTTCATGTTTCCCACTTCTCTCAGGAATTCTTTTTCACTTTATTATCATTAACTGGTATTCTTATTTTTAATAGTAATAATATGTATTAAATTAGCAGGAACCTGTCCTAGAACACTGGAATGATTATTAAGCTAGACCTCATTGCCAAACCCTAATAAGATCTGTCAAGGTAAGTGCACTTTTGTCTGAAGAGGAGCATGTTGCTTCCTTAAGAATTGTTTTGTTGCCAGAGGAGTTGATTTAGACAATTAGGTCTGTTTAGACAATTAGCTTTTATAATTTTTTAAGGGGAAAGGGCTCCATGGGTAATTCCAATTAAAGTTATTTGCATCACAGAATTTTACTTAAAATATTGTAAGTATTTTTTATCACTAAATATACGACACAGAAGTGGATCATATAATATGGTTTTACACCCCTCTTATGCGAGTCTTTACAAAAAATCAAATCAACTGGAGTTTCCTCTGCTTGTGAATTATGTGATTAGGCAATTTGTTTATACAGTTTCCCATTAGAGATGAAATAACTGTTGCTTATAATAGACTTAATTCAATGGAAAATGTGCTATGTCCATTAATAACTTAAATGTAGCTTTTATGTTTATAAACTAGAACAGTGGTTTTATAAATAAAAAAAAACACCTCAAGCTAAAGATTGCTTGCATGTACAGTCTGTGAATGGCAATAATAAAATTCAATTTTCTGTCACATTTTTAATTTGTATACACAAGTATTTTGGTATTTCAAATACTGAGCAGTCATGTAGATTTGGTATTTAGCTATGAACTCATATTCTGCTTAACAACATAAAGATTAAAATTTTGCCTTATGATTAAAAGAAGATTGTATTTTGAGGGAATTCACATAGACTTTTAATCAAAAGTGTGTTCTCATATAAAAATCAGACAGCATATTCACATTTTTTTCTAATGACACTGAGATTTGCTCCTACTTTATCTCTTCTATTACTAAATTCTATTTCTTAAAGTATTGCAATCTTCATTTTCTCAGTTATTCTAATAACCATGATAATGAAATATGATCCTAATTATTTGTACATAGGAAAAAAAATTAAATATACCCAAGTCAATCTTCTACTATGACTGTTAAAATTAACATTTAAAAGTAAGCAATGTAAATCTTTATAATAATGAAATAATCCTCTTGCTAAAAGTGTGGTAGTTTTATAAATCATTTTCACTTGTGATTATAGTTAGCAGCTGTATGTTAAATTAATTTCACAAACCCAAAAAATAAAAATTTGAATTGCAGTCATAGCCCAAGACATTGAAATCAGGACCATTATATTTTCTTAAGTGATGCTGCCCATCTCCACAGAGCTGGGAAACCATCCCCAATCAAAGAAATCTATCCATACATTTTACATAAGCCTCTTTCCTTTCTGCAGATACAATATTAAACTGTCAGGGGTTTTTTAATGATTTTTTCCTTTTTTCCCCCCTTTTTATAGATAGGTACAAAAATATGAAGGAGCTGGTATCTTTGGGGGCATTATTGAAGGAGGTCTAGTGGATTGGGGGACTGAAGTGATTGGCATTGAGCACTTCAGAAAAGCAAGCTTCCAGTTTATGGTGCCGTGACTAAATGACACGCAGGATGATAGCTATGTGACATGCAGTAGAATACTAAAATAATCGTGGTCCCTTTGCAGTATTGCAGTGTAATAAAGGTACAGTAAAATCAACTGCCTCTAACCTGAATGATTTTCACAGCTTTCTATTTAGTGCCTAAGAAAGTTGCTGTTTTATTTACATTGATCCAGCATTCAGGATTTCTGACTGTGAAGGTCACCTCTTCCTGGATAAAACTGACAGTCCATTTAAAAAACCAAAACCAAATGAAACAGTAGGAAGAAATAGTTTGTCATAAACCTTCAGAACCTCTTCAACTATTGAAGTCTTTTCCCCACATATGTGCATTTTATGCTTTCATTTTGCATCTTTCATGCCGTGTCAAGTAGGTCTATTTGCTCAGACAATTATATTTGCAAACTAAGTAAGTGCAGGATTCATGCACTGACCTGAGACCAGAGGTACATCTTGATTGTACTTTCCATGGCTCGGCTTTAGCCTGCACTAAAGGTTCCCAAATAATGTTTGGAACAGCTAAAGAATAGTTTGCACCAAAGACCACCCACAGTAATCAGTTGTGATGTGAACAGCTTACTATGGAACAAAAAAGAAAGTAGCCATTTGGATACCAGCTATGTCAAGTCATTTGTTTGCAGAACCAGAGTAGAGTTCCTGGAGTGTTTTATATTTTAGGAGAGCTTTTGCCTCAAAGAAAAGCTTTGAGCCCTTTATGCATGAATCTCCTCAATCAGCACCTAACTGCTGCTCCACAAAGACACTGAGGGCACCATGCCCATCCACCTTGCCAAGAGAACTGGGATTATATTCAAAACTGAGAGCAAGAGAAGGATGAAGGGAACAAAGTCTGTGTGGGAGGTAGGGTTGACAACAAATACACCCCCCTCCAGTCAAAGCATAGTTTTATCCATTTATCTATCAAGCTGCCTGCTGTACCCAAAGAGATGAAGTGGTGCAGTGGGACACAGCAGAGGACAAGTATGCTTTCTGTGCCTACTGGAACAACAGATGGACCTAACTTCATTGTTACTCTATTTGCCACCACAATGCTATTTACCTTTGTCTCCATCTGTTCTTTCTTGTCATGAGCTTATGTTGTGAATGCTTTGGATCAGTGACTGCACCTTGCCAAGCTCAGTGGCGTCCTGATTACTGCCTGGAGACAGGCTGTTAGGCTATACATTCACAAGGGAAATTTATGCCATAGCTACTCAGTGAAAGTTATACTAGGTATACAGACAGATAGGTGTTTTGTGCTTTACTTCAGTAGAACTTGGTGTTAAAGAATGAAATATACAAAGGTGAACACACACACACAAATGACAGTAAGTTAAACAGTAAGAATAAATGTAGGAGGAAACAGGAACCAAGGATACAGTCACCTAACTCCCAACTTCATTTAAATCCATATGAGATTCATATCTGTGTGTCTCTGCAGAGATTAGGGCCAAGAACATGGCCAGAGACCTAGTATATTTCTAAATAAGTCTGGACGAAAGGGACGAGCTACAGATACCACTAGTTTTCTCTGATAATTCAGAAATAGATCACTTCACTTGTGCTACAGGACAGCTAATTTCAAATTCATTTTTCTGCCTGGGTAGATATGAACATGTATCTCTGACTCTAATCAGGAGGCAGCTGGGTATTCGGAGATGAGATTCGGTCACACTTCCAAGTTGAGTACTGTGTGGAAAGACAGAATTTTCTGGCCCAAAAAAAGATTGCAAAGACAGCAAATGCAGCTGTGAGTCTATAACTTCTTGCCATGGCAGCCAGCTTGAAATTGACAGACCTGAGATTCCATCTCCATTGTTCAGTTTTATGTTGGATCCCACTGCATGTATACTACACAATAACAGAATAAGGATTCAAGACTGCTAAGGCATATTATGTAAAGTATGCTGACAAATAGGCTATAGAGACCTCTCAGGTGAGTGTTATTGACAATGAAGCAGTATCCCTTTTCTTATTTTGATGCCTAAAATCAGCTCTTAAAAGAAATCCCTAAGACTCACTTTGTGAGTTTTAGCAGGCAGCATTCCTTTTATTCTGATGTTGGATGCATGAAAATCTAATTTCTTGCAATGAGTGCATACAGAGTTACAAAAGCCCTCTGCTTTTACTTAGTTACCTGCTAAATACTAAATAAAATGCTAAATACTGTTACTGCTAAATACTGCACTGCTTAATACTGTTACACTGGCTAGTTACAGGGGGTCAGGACCAGTTTATCACTATGTGGGTATAACCAAAGCTGTGTATTGTACACCCTCTCTATAATTTCTAATGAACTGTTAGTAATGGATCATTTGCAGCAGCTGCTTGGAGCACACCTGACACCTCAGGCTACAAGCTGGGTGTTAAAGAACTCTGTGGGGCAAAGGAATGTTTCTGTCTTCACACCAGTGACTCAGCTGTAATAACTCCCCTCTGGTGAGGCATTAACACTTTCACACTCAGTCTGAGGGGTCATGTCTGCTAACAGGCCATTAGGGACTGCCACAATAGGCAGTTGCAATGACCTAGACCATCAAAGATTCAAAAAGTGTTCCATGGCTCACAGAGTTAAATGTTAAATCACCCATTGTGAAACTCCCCACCATGGGGGAGGTACTGGGCATTCCCACCTGAACCTGAGTATATGTAATCTTTGGGGTTTGGGACTTCTGGTGCCAGATCCAAAGGTATCAGATCCAGAGGAGTCAGATCCAGGGAAGGACCAGAACTTCAGCAGGGCTGTGACTGCTACTCTTGACAAGACTTGCAATCATTACTTCAACAGAACTGCGACCATCGTCCTCCCCAACAAGTTTTCTTTCCTTTTGCTTTGCACCCAGGGGGATCACATGATGCTCAGCACAGGGCCTAACAAACACTGTTCTGTTCTTGTCCCAGGGTGCTGGGTTATACATCTGCCTTTGTTGGTTAAGACCAGTTTTCCCTGTATCATTGTATTTATTGTAATCTTTTTAGTAAATTGTAACTTTGACTTGTAATCTCTCTTGAGTTGGGTTCATTTTTCCTGCCAATTTACTTTTATTCAGCACATACAGACACTTCCAAAACTGTTCCTCCCTTAGCACCACCCTTGGCATGCCTTCCCAAATTGAGTCAGAGGTCTCAATGACCCTTTAGTTTCATCTTGTCTTCCGCTTCTTCATCTCTGTCCTGCTTGGAATCATTAACCAAGGTTTCTGGGCCTTCTGAATAGTTTTGACTAGAGTTATATCAATATACCTATTATGTTATGTACATTCTATACAAACTAGACATTCTTGCTAGAATCTTTATCCACTGAAATCCCTGATGAGGAATATTAAACAATATTTTAGGAACCTATAACAAAAGTACTTGGCTAAAGTGCTGCTAAAAGTGCCAAAAGAGTTATACTAAAATCTATATAACCTAGAATTTAAGGCATCAACTTCATTATAAATAACAAATCATAGTAAAGAAAGTTCAACTTGAACATTCACAGATACAAAATTATTTCACTGAGTATCAATTAAAATTTGCAATCTATTTTTTCCACCCTTGAGAAACTTCAACATACAAAAAGAGACAAAGAGAAAAGCTTTTGAGAAGAAAGGATGATTTTATGGTTAATGCTGTTCAAGGTACACATGGAATTCTAACCTCCCTTCTTCCATCATGGTTTTAGTCTTAAACCAACTCTTCCCCGTGTAAATGATGAACATAGTGCTTTTTTTTTTTTTTTTTAGATAGCTACTGTAAGAAAAATAAAATCAGATTTAAAGAAATAGCAAGAACTCATGACTGCAGTAAAAGTTATTTGAAGCTGCCCTGTCAGCTCCTATCATTCTTTATAATGACAGGTCTCCCAAGATATGAAATGCTAAGTAGTTTCAAAGCAAGCAAAAAAGTTTGATTTCTTCACAATTTTTCCTTTGTGTTCCCATACCTTGTGTATCAATAATCATTAAAGATGAGAATAGTATGTACAGATTCAATTAATTTTTTTGTGGCAGTGAATGAGATCATTGAGTTTCCTTTTCAGTGTACTTGTAACCTTTTCCCTAGTTGACTAGCTCTCAATCTCCTCTCCTGACTACATCCATGTTCCATCCTTCACTGTGACTGCACAGTCCTCTTCCCTGCTCTGCATTTCTGGTTCTTGCATGTTTTCTCTCTGTCTTTCTCCAGCTGTGCCTATATTCCAATTCTGTATTCCTGTTTCCTGCCCCAGACTCTTCTTTCCAGTTTGGTGCAGTTCCTGATTTTTTTACTTCTTTGGCAGTAACAGCTGAAGCGCTAAAAACCCTAGTGTGACAAAGCATACCTAAGTGCAGCAGTAGATTAGAGAGCTCTGAACTAGGTCCAGTGAGATAACAGTTTAAGCTCCAGTAGCAATTTAGCAGAATATTTTTATTCATTCTGCAACTATTTAACAGCAGTTTAACTGGTTGGCCTCAGCCATAACAGGAAGCCTCATTTTTACTTATAATGAGTGAAGTGTTTAGAAAGCAAGTCCTGTGAAGAGTGGCTGAGAGAACTGGGGTTGTTCAGTCCAGAGAAAAGATTGCTCCTTACAACTACCTGAAAGGAGTCTGTAGCAAGGTTGGGGTTGGTCTCTTCTCTGAAGTAATTTGCATGATGACAAGAGGAAAGAACCTCAAGTTGCACCAGGAGAGGTTTAGACTAATTATCCGGAAAAAATTCCTTACTGAAAGAGTTACCGAGAATTGGAACAGTCTGCCTGGAGAAGTTGTTGAGTTACCATCCCTGGAGATTTCTAAAACATGTATAAATGCAATGTTTAGGGACATGGTTTAGTGGTGGACTTGGCAGTGTTACATTCATGGTTGTAATAAATTTTTGTGCTTGTTTTACTTGTCCTTTCCGGCCCAAATGAGTCTGTGATTCTATGAGGCTTATGGTGAATAAGGTTAACAGAGCTGGTGATGTGAGCATGGAAAGTACAAACCAGAAACTCTTTAAGTAAGGTTTAAAAAGCATATCCTATTTATAACATATCCTTAAACTGTGAAAAATTAACATGCTAAGTGGTTTGATGACTGTGATGGGTTGTTTTTTGTAGGCCTTCCTTGGTAACCAGGGTCAAAACCTAGGAAGTATTCCATTCCACCTCTTTACATAATCAGGTTTATATAAGGTGAAGGGGGAGGTGTTCTTGCTCTCTTTTCTCTCTTTTCCTTCTCGGGTTAGCTGGGTGACAGGCTCTCAGTGTTTAGGCCTGGCTTATCTGTGTTAGGCGAGGCCTGCTCCGAGGACTGTTTGTCTGGGCCGGCAGCGAAGGTCAAGAAACTGTTTTTCCTAAGGAAAGTAGTGAGTTTATGTGATGGGTTGGATAAACCCCCCAAAACTTAGATTACGGCCTTAGTTTAGTTAGGTCTGAAACAAAATTTAGCAGGCCTCAGTTTCTGGGCCATGGGGCACTCTGTAGATTCAGACGGGCAAATATCACCTGACAGCAGCAACCAAAGAGGTATTTCATATCATCTGATGTCAAGTTGAGTATAAATTTAGTGGGGGAGGTATCCTGGNGTATTTGTTACTTACTGAGTTAATTTCTAAGTTTAGATTGTATATATTTGTTTGTCTCCTTTCCCTTTTTGTCTCCCTCACCCCTTTTCCCTTCCCCTTGTCCCTTATTGGGGTTGTTTGGGGGTCCCTGTCTCGTTGTACCTAGTATATAAATTTAATATATGTAAGTATATATATCTATCTTCTCCTGCTGCTTTTTGCTGTTTCAGGAGAGGGAGGGGGGAATCTTTCTTGTGAGGTTTGGCCATTGGCAGAGAGCCAACCCAAACTTTGTCAATGACAAAATGTGAAATATATAAAAAAGGTGGCATGAAAAGAAAGGTGTTTTTGTCAAAACTACTCTGAAAAAATTGTAAGAATATTGCAGTTTAAAAATATTCATTGTAGAATGTAACACAAGTAAGAACAGAAGAATATGCCTATAATGAGACACTGTGGTTCCACATCCTGTTTTGTGAGGCGCTATCATTGGCTCAGAATGACAACAGATCAAATGTAGCTCAAGACATATAAGCAAAATAAGGTTTTGTTATTCTCTGAAAAATAAATGTAAGATGAATTTGTGGGGTCTACACAGACACATTTCCAGAGTCCTGATAGATATTTCAGTGATACAGCCATCTGTCATCAGTCATCAGTTTCTTAGTGCTAAAGGTACTTTCAAAATATCCTAAAGCCATGTTGAATACCAGTTCAGTGAATAGCATACACAGAAGAACACATTTCTCAAAAAGTATTATGGGAACCTTATTACCTGTTGAAAAATTCATGCAGCCTATCTTAAAAAGGAAACATGCACTATAGCTGCTAGCTGGAAGACTGGGCATGTCCAATAACATGCAGGATGTAAGAACTTTAGAACAATTCTGAAGAAGATTTCAAAAACTGAAAGTCTCTTAGGCCTTCCATGTTAATGGAACTACCTAGCAGAACAAAAAAAACGCAATTACATCTTTGATGAACTTATGTTTTAGTACCTGAATGTGATTCAGTTCTATGTGAATGGAAAGGACACACATTTACAATTTTCACTTAGTAAGCTACCAATGGCTTATTGTTTATAAAACAGCAGCAACTGAAGAATATGAGGTCAAATGCTATGCAGTCTCCACTGGCAAACGTGGAAGAAAAATCTGCATGATTGCTGTGACAGTATACTACTGCAAAGTTGGTTTAGAACACCAGGCCATAATCAAACAGAATCCAGCAAACCAAATCAAAAAGTAAAATTTTTTAATCTTATGAATAGTATCTATGAGAGTAACAGTAATGATATTGAATGGGGGGGAAAGCATCAACAAGGCTGAAATGGGTATCATAATTCATTGTAAAGGTTTAAAAAATATTATTCTACCTTTCTGTTTAGACATCATCAGTTTCTTGTAACTCCCAGAAATCATTGCTTTATGCTACCAAAGAAGCAGTTGCACATACAAAAGATTCAGAAAAGTTTATTTCAGTAATTTTACTTGAGACTGAAGCATTTAAGGAGATTCTGTTTTATGATGGAGACAGTACATGAGTAGGCTCTGCTTCGTCCTTGTAGTATCATGAGGTAAATGACAGTGGTTTTGTCCATGTTTTAAGGACAAAAACATCATTGTGGATAACCAAATCAGGCCTTAAGAAACTAAATAATCCTTAACTCCCAAATCTTCAAATCTTGTTTTTGGGAATCACCTAACTCCATAGGCACACAGATGTCTGAGTATTTACAGTTATTTACCCACATCTGCAAAGATACCTTCTGGGAAATATGAAGGCAATTCAGGATAATGTAGGCAGCTGCTTAATCTCCCTTAGCTGTCAGGAGAAGCTGACAACAGCAACCTTAAGCATAGGAAATCATATAGGGATGTAAGGTCTGTCCAGGTGGCAGTTAACACCCACAGCTTCCTTATTTGAGGAGAGAATCCTAAAACACTGGTCAAAGCAGCAATAAGAATAAATAAGAGGTAAAATGATTTGAACAGTAAGAGTTGAGTTAATTTCTTGTAACACAAATTAATAAAAGATAAACTCTAACTGCAGGTAGTCTCCATCATAACACCTCATTATGATATATTCTGACTGAGAACCCTCCTCACTCTTTCAAATGCAGCTGGAACAGCATGAAGCCCAGGAATGCATGAATCATCAGACTATTAGCAGAGTATTATATTGTGTGGGGTTATGACACTCAGCTGGAAAGGAAGACACTTATGTTTTTGGATTTTTGTGATTGGTTGTTTTTGGGTTTTTTTCCCCTTGGGCTATTTATTTTTTGTAGTCTGTGTTGTTTTTACATTATATACAGTCCTGTTCCAATGATCAATGATCTGCTTTTTCCTAAACTAGGTTTATTATTTCCTTTTACCAACCCTCCTTCCATCCCCTGTAGTTTTCTGCTTTGGCAATGTAGAAGCTCATTTCTAAAGCTGTTTCTCTCCTTAATGTTCTTATAGTCTTATTGTAATTACACTGTCCTGCAATGCAAAACAGGAAGGCTGAGGTCAGCTCAGAGCAAATCAGGATAAGACTATATGTGTCTTATCATCATGACTGGTTCTTTGGATGACCAAGCTGAGAGTCAGTAAAATGGAATTATTGTTTTCTTTCTGGAAAAGAAGTTTACTGCCTTCCATTAGAAGCTGTTCCTTGGAGATGGACAGACACACCAGATGTGTCCACGTGACTACCACAATTTCTGATTTCTTCCAATGCAACAAAGATCACAACACCACTGCAGAGAGATGGACACTTAGTTTACACTGGCTTTTACTCTGGCTTTTAGGTGGACAGGAAACCTGCTTGTATTTTTTTGAAGTGTGTTGAGGTGTGTATGCTGGGAGGATTATATCTTCAAAATCAAATATGAGGACCTTTTAAATTAAAACAATCCACCAGTCACTGATTATAGGGAGGGGAGACAGTATTCATATTGCAGATGGGAAAGACTGTCCAGTTACTTCTATAGTATTTTGGGGTAGCAGTACTTATAGGCATGAGGGAGGAAAACTAACTATTGCTCAAAAAATATTTCAAGAGTAGGATTATGTTCAGTGTAGAAATATAACCAAAATGCCTGAGGCACTGTCTTTGGAACACCTTCCTCTCATCTGCACAGTGTTTCTGTGGCTTATTGGTTTTCAAGAGACACTAAGAAAGAAAGTACTGAATAGTGAGAAAAGGAAACCAGAACTCACTCATTAACATTAGTGAACCACTCAGCAAGCTTTTTTCTTTCTTTCTTTCTTTCTTTTTTTTTTTTAATATACTACATTAATACTCTCTATGCTTCGAATAGCAGTGTGCATATGACACATCAGAGCATCACTTAACGTACCTCTTTTGTACACCTTTTGCACAAAACATCCCTGGAAATATTGGGTCACTGAGGAATGATTAATACAGCTTTGCATAAATCAGTTCCAGAGCAACTAATAGCATGGGATTCTTACTGGGAAGTCAAAGAAAAATCAAAGGGTTTTGTTGGGGTTTATTGTTCTTTTATTTATTCTATTTTTGAGGGGTGAGGGGCATGTGTTACTAATACTATTGTTAGTTGACTATTCACATACATTCTAACCATCTTTGTGCTATGATTAATGGGATTTGCTGGGTAAAAGATACTTTCAAACGTCAAACAACTTTAGCAGCCCAAGCTGCAGATCCGTATAAAGATTTTGCCAATTAAGAGCTGTGCACCAAATTTAAGGGCTCTAACTGATGGGTGTGTAAATAGGACTTTTTAAAAGAGTGCCCACCCTCGGAAAATCTGTTTTTTCAGTGTATTCTTAGGGCTTTGATTGACAAGAAGGCTAAGACTGGAATGACTGAAAAGGTTACTGTATTCCCCATCCCTGCTGTTCTAGAGTCAGATCCTGAACCATGGCAGCAGCACACTGTCAGTTCAGCCTCTTCAGTTGACTAACTAGCAAATTATGCAGGTGAACAGGGCAGGCAGAGGAAGTGGTAATGATTTTTACCTTCCCAGCCCACACCTCCTCCTGCCATACACTGTGAAATTCCCTAAGAACAATTTTCTAAGGGTGAACACTCAGCAAATTCTGAGTTCCTTTAGGAAATTTGTGGATACTGAACAGAAATCATGGATGATACAATTCCAGATTAGAAACCTCAAAGATGCTTTGCTAAAATCCTGATTTTAGACTGTAGACTTTACACTAACACCCTTGTAAGGCAGTTTACCTTACTGTAACACCACTTACACCAAGAAAGTGTTTTTCAAGAACTTCCTTAGTAGCTTACTTTTACTAAACATCTTAAGTGCTGTTGAGCTTGGAAGTAGGTCTTCATTAGTATATTGCATGCATTTTTGTGGAAACATTCATCATGTTATTTTGTCCTATTGTTTCTAGATTTTTATTTAATCTGTCTATTAAACTGGTATAAACTTTTCTGTCAGAAAAAAAAATTGCTAGGTGAGCAGCATAAACAGCATGAAGCAGAACTTTTAAATTCTTGAAGCACAGGGAACTGAAGTGTCTACTTCTCAGTAGCCTGTATTGTTCACACTTTAGAATTCTATAGATTTTCACATGCAGGGCCTGTGACTATATCTATGA
Source organism: Scytalopus superciliaris (assembly GCA_013400415.1). Lineage (NCBI taxonomy): Eukaryota > Metazoa > Chordata > Aves > Passeriformes > Rhinocryptidae > Scytalopus > Scytalopus superciliaris. The sequence goes on along the minus strand of VXBX01010252.1, from coordinate 163,791 downwards.
TCCTATCCATATGTTGAATAAACTCCAAGAACATAAAAAAATAAATTTAAAAATCCTTTTAAACTCAATAGGGAAGAGGTGCACCTTTGCAGAGCAGGCACTAGAAGACACTCTACCTCATCAAAAGGAAATACTGCAACTTCCTGATTCTGAAAACAGGAAAGCAATTATCTTCAAAAATGTTCCCCTTCCCCACCTAGCTAACTCACATATAAAACAATGGGGCTGTGCTCATACTTTCTCCAAATATTTCTCTTATTTTGATTTATTTTCCACTCATACTTTTATACCCCTGGGATAATCTTTGCCATCACTTTTGTTCCTAAATTTTCCAGTCATATAAAGGGAGATAGACACTCAGGGACAAAGAGATGTACTAGTATAGTAGTACTCCAAGCATTTTGGTGCCCCTGGCCTTCATGAAGAACTGCAGGTAGTAAGAGTCCAACTAGAGCGGAAACAAAATTTCATGTAGGGAAGGGCTGCCTGGACTCAAATGAGTCTAATTCAGAATAAGATTGCTGTTCTGTGACAGAAGTGTTTTGATATAGAGAAATATCCTTCCAAGCATTCAGCAGATAGGTCTGAGTTTTTTCATAAAGCTAGTTCAGCAAAGAATGCATTTTGGTTTCACAGATACATAGAGTTTAAACATGTATTATTCCTTTTCAAATTACACTTTATAGTGTATTATACCCTGGGAGAAATTACTCATAAATGGCGCTAATGAGTGTCAAACTGCATTGCAAGACATTTTGAAAATTGTCCTATTAATTAATGGAGTAATTAAGCTTTTGTCAGTGACATATCATATTTCTGACAGAAATAGATGGCCTGTGTAAATCTGCACTAGGCAGTTATCCAGACAGCCACTGTGTTTAATGGATGGCAGCAATTTAGTCCAGGTTTATGGTGATGGGACCACCTGCATAGGGGGAGCTGGCAACCTGCATACACAAACAGCACTTTGCACTTTTCCTCAGTAAAATCATCTTAGTTCTAGATTGATGCAGTCATCCCTGGGATTACACATTAGCTTTTTGCCGTTAAACCATAAGTACTGTTTCTCCGAGCTTTTGTGACAAAAATGTCAATTAACTTTCAACTTTCATTTCCATTTAATTTTGTATTCTCCTTCTATTTGCATATTAATGTGAACATGGTGCAGAACTGTTAGATTAAAATACCTTGCTAAGGCTAATAGCATGTAATGCATACTTATTGAGTATAATAGTTATGAAAACATAAAAGTTTTAGAAAAATAGATTTTCAAGTTGCCATCTCTAGGAAAACAAGCACCTCTCCCATCAACTGCCTCACAGACACCCTTCCTAGGAGACATGTACAAAGATAAACACTACAAATAGGAAGAGGAGCGGGAGACACTTCTAAGTGCAGATCAAACATAACATATATCACACACACACACTTATATATATATGCTTCTATTTCCTTAGTAACAGAACTCGATTAATTCTAATAATAATTCATAGCCTGGTTTCACTTAACAAGATCTTAAAATTTAATGCAGAAGAAAAAGGCCATGAAAGTAGAAAACTGCATTGGTGGACTGCTTTTACTTCCATGTGGTTACACAGTCCATATGCTTAGATTTATTAGCTGCACATCTTAGAACACATCTGAGTATTTTCAAATGTAGATGAGCAGAATTATTGAGCCAGCACTGACATAAAATATCCACTGTCTTACTTGGCATAAAAAGCAGCAAGCTAGCTTTGGCACAATGATCAGTGCAGTTAAACACTGATTTGTGAGTGGCCGCTCCATCAGTATACGTCTTGCAAATGAAACATTCATAATGGAATGACAAGGCAAGTTCTTTTGCTGATCAGTTCCAAATTTGCTCCCTTCCAATTGTAAACGATTAGAAGTCTGAGGTTTGTTAGTTTCATGAGGCTGCTAAACTCAGAATTCAGACACTCAGGACTACACAGCATAATTGACATGTCTAAAGTGTGAAAATGTCTTACTTTTAAAATACTAGGCCAAATTTACTCTTGATATATCTAACTGAAACAATCAGACTCATATCAATGACTATATTGTACAAGACTGAATGCAATAAATAAATATAAATGTACGTGAAATAATTATTGTCTGATCCCATTCATAATACACAAGTTTGTACTGAACTTTCATTTCACTGCTGCAAAACCGGAAGATATTGCAACTGATGCAAGAGATGAAACAAATACAATGTACAGGTTTGACCCTTGTCATGGTCAAGAAGACCATGAATATCAGCTCCCAGGAGAACTCCACTGTCCTGAAAGACTCTGGGTTTGGACTGCTTAGATTTCACTTGTCAAACATTTTAGAATATTCTTTCAAGTATTCCCAACAACACTTTGGGAGGCTTGGTAAGCATCCAATACATTTAAATTAAAATGGTGATTCATTACAATGCCTAAGACACAGAGTTACTTTGTCATAAATTATAGGTAATCTGCACTTTTACATTAGTTCAATTACCAGTAATAGAGTTTTAATGCAGTACTTACATGGTGTTAGAAATCTTTGGTACTACTAGATTTATGTCGAGGAGAAAATGAAAACTAAATTGAAAAGGCTGGTACAGAAGAAATGCTGATAGGGCACTAGGGAATGGAAGCAAAGACAGAAAGCCATGTCAGTCTCATGAAATGGTGAAAGATAAATACAAGAAAGAAGAAGATTAAAACACATCATGTGAAGGAAAAATGTAGTGCACTAAGAACACTTGAAGGAAGAGAAACATAGCTGAAACTGGCAGAGCAGAAAGGGTACTAAACTGGGGGAAAAGAAGGACAAGAGTGATAAGGTCAGTTACATGGAAGTGGTCTCCTTCTAGATAAACTCTGAATAACATTATAAATGTAACAGAAAACACACAGAGAATATACTGATTGTGTACCTTTTCCTGCAAAATTCAGATCCAGAGGGAGAGAGAGAGAGTGAAAGAGTCAGTTTCAAATGATTCCTGGTTAGTCCCTTCACTGCTTTAATTCAAATGTAGCTGTTTCCAAGTAAATTTTCAAAACAACTTTAGGTAACTCCACAATTGTTCAGCACTTTTACACAGGCTTTAATAGGATCTAACTTTTGCAAAATCAGACTACTTCTAGTTTAATGAAATATCTAACAACAGATTGAAATCTGTTAGTTTTACACTCAGACAGGAAGCATATTCCTGTTCTTTACACATAGTTCCACAGATTTATGAACTGGTCTTTGAAATAAAGATGGGAGTGATATCAATATAACTGGGACACTCACCTAACTAGAAATCTAATTGCATCCAGTTGTTGCATCCATCACAACAGTTGTTTTGGATTTAAATTAGCTACAGTGCAGAACATGGGATATACCAGCTCATTATGAAAAAGCAGACATGGAAATATAGTTGAAAGTAAAGGCTGTTTTCAAAACTTTCATACATTCTCCCCTTCCCTGATGAAATAGAATAAAAATGTATTTCAGAAATCATCAGAGGAAAGTGGAAAAATAAAAAAAGAACAAAACATCTACCAAACCAGAACAAAACAAAAAGGGAAAATTTTATTTTATTTTATTTTATTTTCCCTTCAAGCAACAACTGACAACACCATTTAAAGCTTTTAGAGATTTCTGGAGTCAAATAGCCTACTCTTTGCAAAATGATTTTTAGCAAATCAGTTGTAGGAACAATTATACTCTCTTGAATGCTTGAATAGTATGAATCGGTTGTAGGAACAAAAATACTGTCTTTGTTGGTTTTTTAAATTTGTACCGGAAGAAGGAAAAAATAAAATACTCAAAATACATATTGCTTAGAAAAAATGCTTTTTTATTAAAACATTTTCTAGTTTCATGTATATCGCAAAACACTTTGTCATACAGAAAGAATAAAGATAACTGTAATCAAAACATTTTTTTTCTTCATTATATGAATTAGGATTGGAATTTAAGGAAAATTTCTGTAACAGCTTTGAAGTGTCAAACTTTGTCAATCAGCTACTGGATTTTTTTAAATTAAGTTTGATTCAAAAAATGCTTACAATACATAGGCATCTTTACATGTGTTAAAGTCAATTATTTAAAATAATTTATTATTTATTAAGGAGCAAAAATCTTTATATATATATATTTATCTATATCAATCATTGGCAAGTTCATGAAAGTAAAATAAAGAAACTGATGAAAACATTTACCACTGAAAGGAGTCAGAGAAAACACAATTTTTTTTTTTTTTTTTAATTTTGCAGATGTTCACAAAAGCATTAATTGACTGTGGTACGTAAAAATGTGAATCACTACCATCACAAGAGTAATCAGAATTACTGAAACTGCACAACGTTCATGAAACTGAAATTTTATCTTCAGGTAATGATTTATGTGTCATGTAACTTTATAAAGAATATTTGTGTTATGCTGGGAAGGCAGTTTTTTTATAACAAACCAATCAATCCAAACTGAGAGCACTGAAGATGGAAAATATCCAAGTATGCATCAGAGAGACTAAAGGATACAAAATAATACCTGAATCTGTTTGGTTTTCTTCAGGTTATTTATTCTGCAAAGCATAGTAACATGAGTAACTTTCTGTAATTCCTAAATTACTTATAGACTGTAGCACACTAAAAAGTTCTTATGGCACTGTGTGAAAATAGTAATGAAGAGGAACCAAAGGTTAACAAGTGATTATTTACTGTTTATTAGAAACAATTAATATTCTTTAATAAAAACGAGGCAGATATGAGCAGCAAACTAGTACTATTTTTACAAAGTAATGTTCTCTGGAAACACCTCAGAAACTGATGTCCTTTTTAGTATAACATATTTTAAGCATGGTACAGTATGCTGAATCCTATAATGTTGTTAGATTGATGGTGGCAAAATGGCTGAGTTCAGACTGTCATGCTCAGCCCCCTCAAACAAAAGTCACTCAGGAAAATGGGTTGGTGACGAGGGTTACTTTTCTCCCTGGTTCTTCAGTTATGTAAAAAACATAAACACACTGTTTTGGACTAGCATTGAGGCAGTGTATAAGCAAACCTGAAAGCCTAATTGACTTCAAAGGTCTCTCTACCTTTTGTTTGAAGTGTTGAATCTCTAAGCTGAAAACCAGAAAATGTGCCTGAACTGAAGTAATCCAGACGTTCTTCATTGCAGCCTAGTGTTTTGGTGAGCTACAAAGTATTTTCTGTAGCAAGAGAGAGACATTCTGTCTTAATTTAGTTCTATTTTATGCCATATAAACTTCACTTATTTTCACTACTTCTTCAGTTATGAGAATGAAGAAACAAATTTGCAGTCACCGAATGCATGTAATTCCTTAAAGTTCTTCAAATACTTTGAAGCTCTCTAAGATGAAGTTGCGAGACAAGCTTATCTTCCCAAGATAAATCCTGTAAATAACAGGAAGGATATACAAAATGAACCTGAATATTTTAGGTCTGCTAATTTAGATAATGCATGTGAATCTGCACACTGCTCACAAACATGCTGCATTTCATTTTTATTCCTCCAATAAATCTCAAGCACAAAGTTGCACTGTGAAGCACAAGTAAGCAAATACATCTTGCTATAGTAGGTGCTTTGATTGCCATCATGAGAGAAGTTCTCCCACAGAGGACTAATTTTTCCTGAAGACTGAATTGATGGGATAGTTTTATTGCTCTTGTGAAATGGTTGAGAGTAGAAAATGTCTTAAAAGTTTTCTTAATTACCCCAGTAATCAAAAGCTTAACACTAATATAATGGTGTTAATACAATATAGAAACCAACTGGCATTGCAGTTATATGAGATAATACACCTGGCTCCTGAATTATACTTTTTGATTATGCATTACTGGTGGTCCACCTTAAAAAAGCAACACACAATTAAAGGTCATAGGTTATAAATACTAAAGAAGCTGAAAAAAATCACACAACAAAATATACATAGTTATTGCAACAATTTGATTGTGGATACTCCAGTCTTACTAATTTCTTCACCTTTTGTGCAACAAAGATCCTCTACTGTGTTTATAGTAGTGCACTTTCTACACATTTTCAAACTTACTAGTAATTCTTAGCTTTCTAAACCAAACTGGACAGAGCTCCATTAAAATGTTAAAGCAATTGCTGCGTTTATATGTGGCTTGTTCATAAACTTTCTGGATGCAGCATGTTCATTATTTTTGAATGTAATCAAAACTGGGATTTTTATTTACTGCTTTCTTAATCTTTTATTTTTGATATGTTCTTTATTTATGATTTGTGAAGCTTTTTCCCCTTCCTTTTTTTTTTTTTTTTCCCTAGTGGTTTAACACCTCTGTCTATCATTCAGTCTCTTCTGCAGCTCTCAAGGCTTTTACTGCTTCCAGTAATAAGTCTGTTTTCCCTAATAGCACTAGCTTGAAGTAGCAACTATGTGTACTAAAAAATAATCCAGGGAAAAGTCTTACCTCCTTGGGCACTGCTTATTTTTCTCCTCAAAAGTGACATCTGCCTCCAGTAGCTTAAATTCTAGCATGGACTACACAGGATCACTACTCAGTTGGCATTTCTGACTATGACCTAGCTGCAGTTTTGACCAAAACTTACTTTTTTTCAGAAGGTGTATTAATTTACCAAGAAGACAAACAAACAAACCAACCAAAAAACCCACCCCACAAAATCAAACACACACAAGCATTCATTAGTAGTCGTCTTCTACAGTTATGTTAAAAATAGCAAGGGACTGGAGACTGATTGATGGTCCCATGGTGATATGGCACTGACTAGGCTATGAATAGCTGGTGATTAACTTTCTTTATAGTAGTCTTGGCTCAGAGAGAAATAGATGGAATAGTTGTAAAAGGAATCAGCTAGTGAGTTCCCAGTTCAATAGGGTGTTTGTTCTTTGGCCGTCTTTTGTTTAGCATGATAAAAGCATTCATAATACATGTTTCTTACATGTATACTTTGTATTCATACAAAGTTCCCTGACTCATAAAGAACAGGGATTTAAGTCGACTGTCTCCTACCTCAAATAGAAACCTCTATCCTTTGTCTAGCTCCTGAACTAATATGGACTACCTGAAATGACAAATTTTAATTTCTTCATCCTTTATTCTACAGAATAAGGTAAAGAGATTGGCAATTAATCTTGTACACTTACATGCACACATACGTGCCCACATGTAAAAGTATGTACAGAAAAATGTAGCGTTTCAGTTGCTGATTAGAATTGCAACTGTTCAATGCTCCAGGTTACTGTAGAAGCAATGGGGAATGAAGGAATGCTTTGTTTGGACAAGCATCAGCAGAATTCTATGGAGAATGACATTTATCTAGCTAAATGTAAAAGTCCTTAACGGATTTGTCAGTTGGCCATTCTTCATAACTAGTGGAGAGCAATAAGCACCTCTAAGGTGCGGTTCATTCTACAGAAGACATTTGAATTATATTATGACTATCTTTCCCTGTAAGTGATTAATTCTCTCTTTTGTCTATGAGAGGATGTTGCGGTGATTGACTCAGATACAAAAACCTATTTTATAGGTGAAATGAACTCTAATCTTCTTTAAGAGTAAGGGCAGTAAGAGGTCCTTATTAATAACTTCCTAATATTAATAACTTTCATAGTTGTCTCCACTTGAAGATACAATATTCTTTAGTAGTGTTTACAAACTAGTATCTCTGGATAGTATGACTCAACCTGACTGTTGACATTGGCAGGTCACAAATTTTTGGTACATTTTGAGAGAAAAAGAAAGAGATGACAACTTTACTTCTTTATATATTAATTAAATTTGGTTAGTTCTAGGATTTTATTTTTAGTATTTTCTTTTTTAAAATTCAGATGCATAATGAACAGCTGCTTATTTAAAAACTACCTACAAAAAAATTAATTACTCTATTACAGACCTGGGCCTACTAGAACTAGTAAAATGGTTTTGCTTAGTGAACTAGCCTTCTCAAGAACATTTTGAGAACAACTCAAGTCATATTGAAAGAGATTTGGGAAAGTGTCTTATTGACTGAAACTAGAATTTTGAATCATGCAGAGCTGTGTTGAGACTTTTGTTTACATCCTGCTAATGCTGAGGCAGGAAGAGGAGGTGCAATGCTTTTTTTATATAGGAGAAAGATTCAGTTCTCTCAGATATTAATACATTAATAGTGTTACAGCTATCAGTATCATTTCTTCGTTTCCAGGGCTGACCAGAGAGGGTATGTCCTGAGAGGGCTTATGGGAGAAATTTTCTAACTTTCTCTAAAATAGACTTTCAGTATACAACAGTACCTAATTGTTCAAAATATATGCAAGAAAAGGTTGCTTTTCTCTCCCTAAAGCTTAGAAAATCTACATTTTCAAGTGCAATTTTTGAAAGGATTCAAGAGCATTCTTTTCTTATTTCTACAGTGACTGGCTAAGGATCACTTGCTCCTGGCAAAAGTAAATCAAAACCCTCACTGCTATGGAAAGAACAAAGAATAATGCCATTAACTCTGACACTTGCTTATTCTGAGTATTTACAACTAATACTACATTTTAATAAAGCACAAAACCCACTTAAGCAGCAGCGGATAGATTCTGATTCTCTCAAGCTTAGAGCAGGAACTGACACAGTGATATCAGGATGCTCATTTTGATTGTCTACATGTTCTCCTGTTAGCTAGGGAGGGAATTCATTTTGGCTGAATGTGGAAAGATGTTTGAGTTCTTAGTATATTCAGCTCAACAAATTTAGTTTTCAGTCCTGGATTAAGTCTGCAGTAATGGAGCACAAAGCTGCCCAGTACTTATTACATGATTTGCATATCATAATACTGTATTATCATAGAATGGTTTGAGTTGGAAGGGACCTTAAAGATGATCTAGTTCCAACCCATCTGCCATGGGCAGGAGCACCTTCGACTAGACCAGATTGCTCAAAGCCCCATCCAACCTGGCCTTGAACATGTCCAGGCATGGGTCACCCATGACATCTCTGGGTAACCTGTTACAGTGTCTCACAAGCATCAGTAGAGAATTTCTCCCTAATGTCTAATCTAAACTTACCCTCTTTCAGTTTAAAGCCATTGATCTCTGTCCTATTGTTACAAGCCCTTGTAAAAGAAATCCCTCTCCAGCTTACCTGTAGGCCCCCTGTAGACACTGGAAGGCTGCTACAAGGTCTCCTCAGAGCCTTTTTTTAGGGCTGAACAATCCCAACTGTCTCAGCTTGTCTTCGGAGGAGAGGTGTCCCTCCATTTGACTCAATCCATTGGGTCCATGTTGGATGACATCTGGCTATCTGAATAATTTCTACAAAGTTTGCTCCTGTAATTTTGTTCATGAACATGTACTTCCACTACAAACGATACTAATAAAATCGGTTGGTCTATGACTCATCTAATTTCTGGTTCCCACTTCTTTAATTTCCACAGCAATTCATTAAGTTTTAAATAAATCCCATGTGAAAGATGTGAAGCAGTCATTTAACCTAAAATGCATACGGATACAGACAAGTACTACAGTAAGTTGCAAGATAACAATTTTGTGATAAAATCTGGAATTTAAGCACTCCTTTATGGAGAGATTGTCCATCTCATGACAAGTCTCCTTTCTTCTTTTTAAAGCACAGGAGGAAGGCAGGCTAGCTGGCTGCCTGGCTTTAGTCCAAATAGCTATTATTCTCAAAAACTCTTAATGCAAATGTTGTTTAAAGATTGGACTAAAAGATTCAAAATAAGTTATTATAAATATTGAAATAAAAATTTGCTAGTCATATAATTTTTAAAACTTGACAGAAATCACAGAAAGACTGATGTTGAAAGGAATAATACAATCCAACTGACCTGCTGAAACAGGGTTGGAATGTTCAGGAATGTGTTCAGTTGGGTTTTGAGTATCTGCAAGGATGAGACACTCCACAGTGACTCTGAGAAACCTGCTCCACCACTGGACTACCCCAGCATAAAAGTGTGTTTTCTTTTGTTTCAGATGGAATTCCATGTTTTTTTAATTTGTGTCATTGTCCCCTTTTCTGTCAAGGGCATCACTGACTCCCTCACCTTCATTAAATCACCATTTTCTTATATATATTGATGAGATTCCCTTGAGCCTTCTTTTCTCCAGGTCTCTCAACCTCTCATGTGAGACTTGTTCCAGTCACTTAGTCATCTTTGTGGCCTTTCACTTAGCTGCTTCAAAGATATTCTCTTTCATACTGGGGATACCAGCACTCCGGATGTGTTTTACCAGTGCTGAGTAGAGAGGAAGAACACCTTCCTTGACCTGCAGGCAACACTATTAAAATTGCTGTGAACATATTTTATTAAATAAACAAGGTTTAATAATAAAAATACTATAAATTTTAAGACAACCAGATACACTATCAGTACATATCAGACTTTTGCACTAAAATTTGCTGCGATTTGATGGTAAACTGTGAGAAAGTGAGGGTCTATTCTATTGGCACCTGCCATAGAAACCCTGCTCCTCATCAAAGCCTAACTGTTACATCTAACCTTTCATATAAAGTTGCATTATTTAAAAGAAACCAAACATGTAAAACAAATAACACCTCCACCACCACCACCCACCCTCACAGTAAGTAGGTACAGAACCACATTTTTAAGCAGATTCGATACAGCTTTTTGCCTAATTTGTAGTTCAAGGTTAACTAAAACAGTTTGGTCCTGCCAAGTAGCCAGTTACATTTATACCAAGTGAAGTTTGTTCCTTTATCCTCCCTTTTCCTTAAATCCTGCTTCCCTTTACACCTATTTTTATCTTAACTTAGTTAAATGTTTTAACAACCAAAGCACTGCACAAGAGTCTACCAAAATTTATTAGCAATATTATAGCCTTCCTATAGCTGTCTCTGCATATTTTCCATTCATGAAGTCAGGANAGGTGTTAACTGGAAGGTACTGTTTCAATAATTTGCCTGTACTGTCAGGTACATGGTCTGCCTACCTAGGCCTCATAGAAGGTCACCCTGTCTTTATCTTTGCTTTGTCCCTGGACCAGCTGTTTAAAAAGCAGCAGTTAATCTTGCAGAGTTGGGCTCAGTGNCTGGGGATACCAGCACTCCGGATGTGTTTTACCAGTGCTGAGTAGAGAGGAAGAACACCTTCCTTGACCTGCAGGCAACACTATTAAAATTGCTGTGAACATATTTTATTAAATAAACAAGGTTTAATAATAAAAATACTATAAATTTTAAGACAACCAGATACACTATCAGTACATATCAGACTTTTGCACTAAAATTTGCTGCGATTTGATGGTAAACTGTGAGAAAGTGAGGGTCTATTCTATTGGCACCTGCCATAGAAACCCTGCTCCTCATCAAAGCCTAACTGTTACATCTAACCTTTCATATAAAGTTGCATTATTTAAAAGAAACCAAACATGTAAAACAAATAACACCTCCACCACCACCACCCACCCTCACAGTAAGTAGGTACAGAACCACATTTTTAAGCAGATTCGATACAGCTTTTTGCCTAATTTGTAGTTCAAGGTTAACTAAAACAGTTTGGTCCTGCCAAGTAGCCAGTTACATTTATACCAAGTGAAGTTTGTTCCTTTATCCTCCCTTTTCCTTAAATCCTGCTTCCCTTTACACCTATTTTTATCTTAACTTAGTTAAATGTTTTAACAACCAAAGCACTGCACAAGAGTCTACCAAAATTTATTAGCAATATTATAGCCTTCCTATAGCTGTCTCTGCATATTTTCCATTCATGAAGTTAGGAGCTTTTTCTTTTTTTATTTTTTTTTTAATTTGTTTTTAACTCTTGATGTAGCAAAGTCTGCTACTCATAGGTGTTGGTAAGGGTCTCTATACGTGCATCATACAAGACAGGTAAAGTATGCATACTAGTCTATCATCTCACTTCATATTTATATATTTTTACAGTTCCATCAGATATAAGTATTGAGTTTTGTAGGATACATCATTTATACTTCAGTAGCGACAGATCTCCATACTTAGAAATTTGACCTGCTCTTTTANTAATCTTGCAGAGTTGGGCTCAGTGATCCTCATGGGTCCTTTCCAGTTCAGAATATTCAGTGATTCTGTATCCCTTGAGTCTGATTCTAAAATTAAGAGTTGCCGTTATAGTCACAGAGTTTATCAAGTTGCTTAGGACTAAGTAACACAAAAACTGCTGAAAACACATTCAATATCTGAACACGCAGTTACCTAATGTAAAAAAGTCTATTCAGATTTCAACAGCAGCATAATTTGTACACCCTTTGTTTTGAACCTTAAAAAGCTTATTTTTCTATGCTTCTAGACATTTTTCAACAGAATTTGTTTTCACTATAAATAACTATCTTTTATATATACATGTGTGCGTGTATGTCTGTATAAACAAGCATTTACAGAGCTTTTGCCCTGTAACAACAGCTAGACTTATGTCTGCACAGGACAACTGATTTATTTCACTAATTTCCTCAAAAGCTCTTTTACAATAGACAACCAGGTTTACAAGTCCTCTACCAAGACTCACCTGCTTTGCTTTCAGTAATTTTACAGAAGTTAGACATGAATTCTTGAAAACTAGTAGCCCTTACTGTGTTATTACTGTCTGCGAGTTCAGAACTTAACCGTGAGCTGGTTTGCAACCTGTGCCTGACTTTCTTTATCATACCTAGCTGTTAGGTTTTTCCAGCTCAGACTAGCAAAGCCAGCATGGACAAACAGAAGAATTAAACATCAAGCATATTCAAATCTGTCAAATGAGGTGTTGCCTGCCTGGATTTTTGGTATCACTTGCCAAACATCTGACTTTCTTCAGATCTTTCAACTGTTCTTATTTGTCTCTAGCTTCTGTTACATCAGTGATATTTAACCTCACACATGCAGCTATTTTCTTGTTAATGGCAATCTTTCTTACTTTAGTCTTTACTGCCCTGAATATTTCAACTTCAATATTTTTTCTGGCATACTATTTGTGGCAAAGACTTCGTGTAACAGACAGAAAAAAAAGGGATTGCAGTCAGATCTGTTTTTAGTGAGTCTGCTCAACCTAACCTCAGACAACAGGACTCCTACATGGCAACCTATTGCATTTTTTTTCCTAAATAGTAGCAGTCAGACCTTGCTGTGCACACACACTCACCAGCTGCTTCTTCTAGAGCTTATCATAACTCATGTCCATCTACTAACCCATTTTAAGTTAACTAATATGGTCATCACTTTCAATGTGAGGAGGCAGTGCACAGGCAGTTGCAAAAATTCCTTTAAAATGTTTTCACAGTTATTCTAACGCAATTTTTAGTCCCTCATTGACTCAGAGAGGCCCCTTGAGTATGACTTTTAATGAGCACATCTAAATTAGGACAGATCAGTTATGCCCTGAGACACTCTTTTTCCATTAGCTATAAATGGAATTTAGGATGACAAGCTTAAACATAACCATTGTCAACACCCTGGGCTCAATTCAATTGCCTACATATGGGCCACTCTCTTCTGCCTGGGATGCAAAGTGTCTGGCTGCTGCTTCTGGATGGTGCAAGTCTTCTACAGTGTAATGTACCATATCTGTTAGCATAAATTGATGGCTTTGTTACAGAAACCAAACTAAGTATTTCTGTTTATCTGGGAAAAAAAAGAAAGAAAGAAAGAAAGAAAAAGAATGTATAAATAGTGGCATTTAAACTGCTCCAGTGCATCTCTTCTGGCCAAAGCTCCTAATTAAAAATCTTCTTTGAGTTCTCTATGTTATTTCTATCAGTCTTATGGGGATGCCTCAGGTACCCTTGAGTTCCCTGGATTGTACCAGATGTCCATATTGCATCTACCAAATTAAGACCTGAGTGGAATTCCATATGAAATTAAGGTATTAACAATTTATGAGTGACGAAAATCACTTAATTAGATGTCTGAATGCTGGTATCTACACTGAAGTCGATGCCTAAGTTTCCATTACTCTCCACAGAGATCTCAAGCTTAATTCATGGTATCTATGGCCCTTTGAGACTTTTTACACAGCCAAATACCCATGGGATTAGATGATGTTATATAAGAATTATGGACAACCTGTGAAGTTTTGCAGTGGAATCTGGAGGTTAGCCAATATGCCATATTTCAAATGACACTGAACTGCTGTGCATGTATGTGTGGTGAAACTTTACAATCCCCAAATCAATAAAATCACATAGCCTAAATATTAGTCTGAAAAGATGAGGAGACAAACTGAACCCCACAACATCAGATGATGTTAGTCTTCTTAGAAGTGATTACCTGAGTGTTTAATTTGCTGACTGGTAAAATGATTAAGAAGCCAAAGGAATAGTGTTACTGTATTTATTAGTAGTTTTGTAGAACAGGCAGTGGTCCCAAGAAAGCAAAATGGTAAGTTGAAGTTTTGAGGTTTAAATAAAATTGCATAAAAAGGTGTTTTTCACATAAATTATTTTAAAAACAGTAAAGGAGCCAAAGCTATTCTTAATCTTTGTTTTCTTTAGAGAATAAATGATCTAGTTTCAAATTTTTCACACAAGAATTTGCTGCAAATATAATAGCGGATTTTTTGCAGGTTTATCATCTGAATCTGTTTCATAATATTTCCTTAGTGTGCACTTTATTTTAATCAAGTTTCCAATGGTTTTGGTTTTGTATTACTTTATTCCAGTCTTATAGTAACTATAAAAAACCCCAGAGTTTAAGGATACGGTTAAGGTCTGAAAAACATATCTAAAAAAATTGTTTCTTCCTCAGGAATTGGAAAGATAACACATCTTCCCTGTGGAGAGACTGAGGAACCTTAAATCTCTTCTGCCTTTTTGCTTATTAAATTTAAGTGCATAACATCCTCCATGGTTGATTTGAAGACATGCTATTCAACTGAACTAAATTTACAGCTATGTTAAATTTTCCACAGTGAAAATAAAATCCATTGAAGCTGATAAAAATTTACCCCTTTTTTCCTAATACAGATCAAAGAGAAGGACACCTTTTTATGTTTTCAATGTTTATATCTTAACAAGAATTATAACCTCATTTTTAACACCTCTTTCTAAATTATGTGACGTAGTGTAGAAAAAAAAAATCAAAGTGCCTTCACTGTTCATATTCTCATTTCTTCTTGTTGATATTTTCAATACTTTTGCTGATGACTCAGAAAATACTGGAGTTAAATATAGCTACAAATCAAAGAGAGCATTTAACTAAAGTAGCAAAAGAAAGGCTTCATAACCAAGACAAGAGGGACCACATCACCTCCTCCCATTCTCCAGGGGAAGGGGATAAACATTACAAATGTAATAGGGGCACTTCACCTGAAATATCACTTGGGAAAAAAGAAAAAAAAAGAAAAAAGAAATATGAAGACTGCAGCTGTCCCAGCTTATTCCTGCTTCTTATGCTGTTCCTAACAAGGACATCAGAGTGGTTTGGGAACTTATTCCTTATATAACCAAGAATGGCACTTTTTCTGAGCATTGAAACTTCATAATCCTTGGGGCTTATCTCAACAGTAATTAAACTCCATGGCAACTAGCCCGATAAAACCCCATAAATCTTCTGGAATCTTCAATCTAGAAACTAATTTATTTTTTTCTTTTGAGGAAATTGAAAAAACAATCTTAACTTTGAATCTGAGCGACAGAAGAATAGTACAGGAAAATTGTTAGATTTTCACCATTTACTTTTCAAGTAAATATTCTTGAACCCCCTAGTGGCAATATTAAATAACATAGGCTGAAAACTTTTGAGAAATTTCTTAAAATGTCAGAGCAACTTCCCTGTTACAGTAAGGTGACAGGAAAAAAAGCCTTCTTTGTATCTTATAGAGAAGGAAACTGAATGAAAAATTACTGATATCCAGACGAAGAGCAAAATGGATTCATAGTAACACATTAATTTTTACATATTTGATACTGGCAGAGTAAATAATGTGTCTGAAGTCATTCATGTCCTAAACCATTTATCTAAGTGTTAGGGTGAGTTGCCATCCAAAGATTCCTTACTTGCAGCAAAATGGAAGAATCTTAGAATGACAGAATCATAAAATGTTTTGGGTTGAAAAGAACTTATAAAGATCATCTAGTTCCAACCCCTCAGCATGGCATGGGCATCTTTTGTTACATAAGGCTCTTCAACCTGACTTTGGGCACCTCCAGTTATGGGACATTCACATCTCCAGGCAACCAGTTCCAGTGTCTCACCAACTCCATAGTAAATAATTTCTTCCTTATTTCCAATATGAGTTTTCCCTCCTTCAGTTTAAAACTGTTACCCTCTGTCCTATCACTACAGCCCTAGTAAACACTATATCTCCATCTTTCTTTAAGAAATTGAAAGGCCATGAAAAGCTCTCACTGGAAAATTCTTTTCTCCTCACTGAGCAACCCCAGCTCCCTCAGTTTCTCTTTATAGAAGAGCTGTTCCACTCCTTTGGTCATTTTCATGGCCCTCCTCTGGAACTGCTCAAAAGGCTCCATGTCTTTCTTATGCTGGCGACCCCTAAGCTGGACACAGTACTACAGGTAGGGTCTGGAAAGAGTGGAGTAGACGGTGAGAGCCATCTCTACTCGCCATCTTTTTTTTGGTGCAGCCCAGGATATGATAGGCTTTCTAGGCTGCAAGCACACACTGCCTGTTCATATCCCATTTTTCACTCATCAGTATCATGAAGTCGTTCTCCACAGGATAGCTCTCAATCTATTCATCTCCCAGTCAGTATTTATTTTGGAGATTGACTAAACTCAGGTTCAGGGCCTTGCACCTGGCCTTGTTGAACTTCATAATGTGCACACAGGCCCACTTCTCAAGTTTATCAAGAGTCTCCCTTTCTTCTAACACATCAACTGCACCACTTAGTTTGGTATCATGCACACTATATTATTAGTCATACATTGAACAGTATCTGTTCTAGTACATAACCCTGAGGGACACCACTCATTACAAATCTCTGTTTGGACATTGAGCCATTGACTGCAGTACTTTGAACACAGCCATTTAGTCAATTGTTTATTCATTGAATAGTCCATCTACCAAATCCATGTCTCTCCATTTTAGTAACAAGAATTTTGTGTGAAATCTTGCCAAAGACCTTACAGAAGTCAAGGTAGATGACATCCATAGTCTTCCCTCGTCCACTGATGCAATCACTCCATGACCGAAGTGCCACCAGAGTAGTCAGGCATGATTTGCCCATGATGAAGGCATGTTGGCTGCCTCTAATTACCTCGCTGTCATTCACATTCCTTGACATATATTCCAAAAGGATCGGTTCCACAATTTTACTAGGCAGAGAGGAAAGGCTGAACTAGGAATGGAGTTTACTGTAGCCACATGCACCACCTAGAGATGACACAGAGAAGACTTCATCAAAATGGTTTTAGGACCTGTAAATCTGAAGATCATCATGTTTATCTTGCAATTAGTAGTAAGTAATACATATAAAAACTCTTACATTCTTTGCCTGTAAGTGCTAATTGGTTATTAATTTCTCTTAAGCAAATGCAGATGCAAACTTTCCATTTAAATGCCATATGAGGTGGAGAAAAGTTGCTGTGCTGGGGATAGCTGAAGGATGAAATACCAAGCTGCTTTTCGAGTCTAGCTTTGAAATGAAGATAGATCCTTCACTTTGTTTTTTCTTGCCTGCTGCAAAATCTCAGTATCTCCCTCAATTCAGCTCTGATTTTCATTTGTTCGATTAATTTTTTCAGTCATCTCATTCAAACTTTGGAAAAACTACCCAGTCAATGGTTAAAAATTTAAAAAACCAACCAACCAACCAACCAAAGAAAAAACCACAAAAAACAAGCTGGAAATATTTTTCTACTAGTTTACTGAGTTGAACACATTCAACAGAGGGTGTGAGGAACTCCAGATTTTTTGACAGAAAGACAGCCTAACTGTGGCAGAACCAAACAGAGAAGGGCAGAGAATGAGCAAGGTGAGGAGACGAATTGTAACAGTTCAGGCATAGTATGCAAATGCAGTCTAACATTACTGAATATGTAGAGAAACATTAAAAAGGGGGGGG
>VXBX01010252.1:117467-131092 GCA_013400415.1 Scytalopus superciliaris | reverse complement strand
TTCCTGACACTTTTTTTTTTTTTTTTAATAGAAACGATTCCTATCTTTAGTAAACTTTAAACTTCTCTATTTTATTGTCCTTATTTTCTTTTTGTAAACATTACATGACTCAATGTTATTTTGTTCAAGTTACTTCATTTGGAGTTTCATCTAATCTGATAAAAGGCAAAGGAAGTTCTTTATGAGACTTCAGCTGTTTTCTGGATCAATAAAGAAATGATTAATTATTTAATCAATCAACTACACCATTGAAATATAATTTGTAACAGTGGTTGAGAATGGTATTGTTCTGTAGGATAATTAAAACCTCTTTTTGTTTTGACAGATTTTGAATAAATTTTCAAACTTGTAATTTCCTATTTAAAATTTGAAATTATTTTTGAGAATACAGTTCCTTAAATTATACACTCACAAGTTTGTACTTTTAAAAGCTTCTTATATCCCTCTTACGATGTAGAAGTACATATAAGAGAAAAGTGTGGGACCAACTATCCTGAGAATATCTACTTGCAGTAATTTGCTTTTTTTCAAAAAATGTGAAAAAAACCACCTAAAATATAATGTCCTTAAACTTTAATCAACAATTTTGGGTTTTTTCCTTGTTTTGGAGTAACGGCAAATGTAGATGTATATACTTGTATGATTACATGATTTAGAAGCATTACAATGTTGTGTCCATTGTCTCTTTGACATGGGTTTTTATTGAAACTTATTAAAGTCTTGACTGTGGAATGCTTCTTTAACCAAAGTAACTGAGACTGTAAAGGTTCTCATACCAGAGAGCAGTCAAGTCAAACTTTCTTACAAATAAGGGTACCTATTAGCCCCAGAAATCTAATTTTCAATATTGAATTTTCAATTATTTTCAAGAAAAAAAATATTTTTTACATTATTTTGTGTGCCTTCTTTGGAGCTAGTTGTGGATTCTTGAAAAAATTAGAAAAAATATTCCAAATTGCCACACATTTCCCTTCTGGAAAACAAGAACACTAAATAAAATTCACAAAAATATTTAAATTGTCAGACCTTAAAATGGGAGCAAATTTTAAAAAGTTTATGGACCTGCCAAGTCTTTTTAAGCTTCCATACCGCTGTCCACAGATCTTCAAATAAATAAGAATACAGAACTACTTTAACATTAATTCCTCAGTAGACTTAAATGAAATTGTTCAT
Organism: Scytalopus superciliaris; assembly: GCA_013400415.1. Taxonomy (NCBI): domain Eukaryota; kingdom Metazoa; phylum Chordata; class Aves; order Passeriformes; family Rhinocryptidae; genus Scytalopus; species Scytalopus superciliaris. The sequence goes on along the minus strand of VXBX01010252.1, from coordinate 129,919 downwards.
GGTCAGTGATTCCAACTGTCCTTACAATTTGCTATTTTTCACTCCAGTCTTGCTTTCTAGTTGGATGCAAATTAAGGGTGCCTTACTGTGTGCTTAGAAACTCTCATTTTTGCATAATAAGGCATCACATCTATTTAACAGTTACCCACATTGATATATAAATGTATAAGCTGTTCAACAATTAAAAAATCAATTTTTAATAGAGCTAAAGCATCATACACAATGTCAGACTATGACCACAAAAATTCCCTTTGGAGTATATGGAATTTCAAGTTCCATAGGAATTATTCCAGAAATGTTTGTTTCTCCTGCTTCAGTTGGTTTCTTTTACTGCTTGCTCTAGTAATCAAAATTGTCTCACTATAGTCTCATATCCTCCTGCTTACTTGTCTTATACACATAGATGACCAGCAAAGAGAAGAGAGGGGAAATAATTTCCTCACATCTGAGATATTTTCTATTGAATTCTGAGATCAGTCTTATGCAAAGTAAAAGATTATACATTCATGCCAAAACTAAAACTAATTTCCCAAAATTATTTTTATCTGTTTTAATGTTTTGTTCTCCAAAATTATGCAAGGTTTTATCACACCACCACTAACACAGACAGTATTTTCATCATCCCAAGCTCCCTTTAAGAAAATATTTTCATATAACTTCATTTTAATTGATCTTTTTTAGCTGTTGTGATAAAAATGAAAACCTGATTTATGACCTTTTAATTTAAGAATTTGCTTACTTGATGGNTAATTTAAGAATTTGCTTTCTTGATGGCTTGCTTTTTTTTTTTTTTTATTTTTTATTTTCTAAATTTTTCCTTTTGTCTAAAATAATTTGAAATGTTTTCACCTACTTGTATTCTCCAGGTGTTGTGTGGTAACAAAAATAAAATAAAAAAAAAAGAAAATAGCCTTTCTCCACTCCTATCAGATGACCTTTATTTTCATTACTCTCATATTTATCTGAAATAGACCATATCACCTATCCCTGCTCAGTTGCCTATTGCTCTTTTATTGCATTTCATTCTACAGCTCAGAACTAAAATGGAAGGCAAGTTGTTTCAAAGACAAAAATTTCTGTTATAAATCTCACCATAGGTAGAAGATTTGTTCATGTCAGGTTAGCATGGTATAAACATACTTGATAGATGACATTTAGTTTTATGTAAAATAAATATTTGGATTAATTTATCTGTGTTTTCACACAATAAAGTATATTGGATATTCTCTGCCCTAGAGTTGTTGGTTTTAGAACTGTATCAGTCACATGACTGCATCTCAAATTATACACTTGTATAAAGCACAACATACATATACAGAGCAAAATCTAAAAAATAAAAATAAAAAAAAAAAACTTCTGAAAAATGTTCCACTCAAATGCATAAAGAAATGTGGTTACTTGGAGTCATTTATGCACTACATGCTTTTCTTCAAATGAAAGCATGATTTGGTTCTATATGTACTTTTATATCAATATGGTTCCATCTGAGATCCTTGCATCATCAATTGACTATTTTCAAACATTATGAAGCAAATCTGTCTAACAAAAGGCTAGAAGTTGTAGAACAATCATAATGCTGTCAGGCTTCAAGGTCCATCAACCAACAACAATAAAAACAAATCATAGTGGCAATTCTTTCATCAAACCATAACATTTAGTTGTCTCTGTTAATGTTAAAAGTGATTTTCAATCTCTGTGGAATTTGACTTAATATCATACATCATTTTCTAGGTTAAAAATAAAAATGTCCTATAAAAACAAAATAAATGAATCTTAAATAATTCCAAGAAAAATATAGTGCAAGTGGGTTTTTATGATTCTCTTAAAGTTTAGCTTAAAGACCTTAAGACTATGATCAGGCATTAAAAACAACCTGCCAGCAACTGAGAATGAATACATTTAATAGGGGATTTAGTTTCTACCCTTGCTAGCTGTGGTGAATATGACACCCCGAATACTTAAACATTTTCAGCAGTTTGCAAAATAAGTCAGTTGGGTTTAACAAAAATCACAATGCTCAGTTTCTTACCAATGCCCTACTGGCTGGGCCAATCAAAGGAAATTTATTTTATGCTACATGAGTAGAGGTACCAAAATCTGATCTACTGGAAAAAAAGTGATTTCACATGGCAACTCTAAAAATGATAACCAAACACTAACAAACTCATTTTCATGGAAAACTTTCCCTCAACAAAAGAGCCGTGGTTTATCTAAAGCTTGCTGGCAATATTCATTATTTACTTATTATTTTGTTAATAAATAATTATATCCCACCCCTGATTACTCAGCTATGTAAATTAATTAAACCAAATCAATTTCTATGGATTATTTTAAATTAAAAAAAACCCCATAGCTAGTTAATAACCAATCTTTCTATCTCTGTGGCTGGCAAATAAGCCCCTATTCAGCTGGTCATTTACTATTTCCCCCGCAGCATCAGGGGTAGAATCAGAATGGCAAAAGTGAGAAAACTCACGGGTCAAGGTAAAGAGAGTTTAACAAATGAAGAGGAAAGAAAAGAAGTAAACAAACAAGCAAGTGATGCAAAAATAATCACTCATCACTTGGAGATAAATGCCCAGTCAGTCTATGAGTAATGGCTACCTTGGGAAAATTGCCACAGGTTTACTGCTGAGCATGAGGTTTCATGGTGTGGGATATCCCTTTTGTCACTTTGAGTCAGGTCTCCTGCTTATGTCTCTTCCCAGCTCTTGTGCAACTCCAGCCTGCTCATTGATTAGGCAGAGTAGAAAATGGAGGCTTTGACACTGCATAAGCACTGCTCTGTAAAAGTCCAGACATTGCTATCAACACTGTTTTGGTCACAAATGTAAAACACAGCACCTGTGTAATACCCTAGTCTGCTCAGAAGATTTAAGGGATAATAGTTGGGTTTGCTCTGGGCAGTGCATGGGAGAAACAACAAAATTCTCAGGAGGTTCAAAACAACTTTAACTTGCAAATTTTAGAACATTCCAGTGGAATAGGGCACTTGGTAAAGTTTAATTCTTCAGCTTATCCAGACGCAACAAGGCAGTTTACAAGGCATTGACTGGAATTTTTCTTGGTCCTGCTTACAATATATTTTGAGGAGAAGAAGGAGAGAGGAGAGAAGGAGAAAGTGAGAAAGAGAAAGAGAAAAAGGTAGTTAGTCACCACCCTAGAATCCAGCATGATCTCAGCTGCTTTTAAATTCAGGGCAGCAGAGTACACCATGCAGCTCACATTTCTCCATACTGTTATCTGTTTCAGTCTGCTGCGGCCCTCCAGGTGAGCTTATGCTGATTGCAGAACCAAAGTCTCGTGCCTGCATTTTACACAGACCCAGAATATTTCCTGTGGTCCCAAGTGGCTGACCACCCCCACTGTAGTGCAGGACAGCAGCTGACTTTTCAAATGTTTATGTGCTACCCAGCACAGTTCGAGAAGGATCAAAAGGTTGGGGGGAGCAGTGCACTACCCCACCTATGTGCAGCTCACCTTTTTCGCCCTACCACTTCCCACCTGGTAGTTTTGAGCCAGTCATCCATTCCTCCAGCCTCCTACAGGTTGCTATGAAGAAAGTTAGCTCCATCCCAGCCAAAGTCAGTACATTCCCCTTTCAAAATGAACAGCTACATATTTCTTTAGGGTCATGATGGTGCGATCTGCTAATAACCAAAGAAGACTCAGATTTATACTCATGATTCTGAAGTGAGATGTCTCCTTTCATTAGATGGCTAAAAAGAGCTGCTCTATTTTTTCTAAATATGGAAGCATTGTAATGAGAAAATTACTTTTTTTGTCACAACATTGCCAGGAGGGAAAGTCCTGTTTGTCACTATTCTGCCACTCTCTACTGGGAGTAAAAGTGCTAATAACTATAGAAACAGATTTTAGATAGATGATGTGATTGCAATTTTTTTTTTCTGGGAAAATCTGTGTTTCAATAATTTTAAATGCATTTTAAACTATATGTATATATTCAGAATACTCTGCACCTTCTATGGAATATTTGCATTAAACTGGAAGAGACTTTCAAGTGTAGAAGAATGTTAGTGTTTTGCTTTGTTGTTTTTAAAATTATTTTAAATCCAAGATTTTACACATTCACTTTTTCTAATCTCTGGACAATCTAGTCAGTTTCTCTACATTCAAAATAATTAAAAAAAAACAATTTGGCATAATTATTTACATTCATAATTAGTTACTAGTACACTGCTAAACAGTCATCTTGCAGTCATTAGTAAAATGTGTAATCCTCAAAAGGAGCCTGTGCATTTAACTGCCATAGCTGCCTAGCACTTCATTAAAGCACTAGAAAACTGAGATTTAGGTAATGACCAAAGAGCCTCTTAATCAGTTTTTGGTTTACGGACACAGCTTGAATACAGTTTGGGGGAAAAGAAAGAGAGAGCAGTAAATGTTAAGACCAAGGTTAAAGCATGAATTACACCAAAACAGGTTTAAATTAACCCGGCCTCTTTTCTATGTTGTTAGAGGTAGACACTAGGAAGGAATTAATTGCACTCTAGACAATGAAATACATAAATGAAATATCAGGTCACAAGCATTTAAATTGTGAGGAGATGTTAGGGGGTTTAGTATTACTGTGATTGAAAAAGAGAAGGGACTTGGAGATTATGTCTGAGAAGCACTTTGTTATAAAACTGTTTCAGTAGTTTGATCTAAATTCAAAATTTCTCGTGATAAGTATAATTTAACTTACTATAGCGACAGGAATTATGATCCCCTAATTCATACCTTTTTACTGAGAGCCAACTGCTTGTGTGCATATCTACAGATTGATTATGCTGAGCAATAGGAGAGAGATTATTGTAGTGGATTGATCTTGACTGAATGTCAGGTGGCCCTGAAGCCAATCTATCACTCCCCTTTCTCAGCTGGACAGAGGATTAAAAATAACATGGAAAACAACATCTAGCTTGAGATAAGGCAGTATAGTAAAGTACAAGGTCACATGTGCAGAAGCAAAGCAAAAAAAAAAAAGACTTAATTCTCTACTTCCTATCAGCAAGCAATGCCTGGCCACTTCCAGGATGCAGGGCTTCAGCACATGCAGCAGTTGTTCCAGGCAAGGCAAATGTAAATAACAAATGGCCCTCCCTTACTCCTCTTTTCCTTGGCTTTTATATCTGAGCTGGCATATGGTATGGAATATCTCTTTTGTCAGTTTGGGTCAGTTGAAGTAGTTGTGTCCCCTCTCAGGATTTTGCCCAACCCTAACCCACTGCTGGGGGGGTGGAATGTTGGAGAGATGGTGTTGATGCTGTGCCAGTACTGCTCAGTTGGTGTTACCAACATCTTTCTAGCTATGAATGCACAGCACAACACTGTGAGGGGTGCTGTGGGGAAAACAGAACTCCATAGCAGTCAGATCCAATACAATTATCCATAGCACACAGTTTGCCACATACACTTAAAGGAGTATTTTGGTTAATCTAGCCAGTTGACTTGATCAGTACCAATTCATTCATATTCCTAGAGGAAGAAAACTGCTACCTAGTCTAACATCAAGCAAGTTTCCAGACAAGGAAAAAAAATGAAGCATGGAGATGAAGCCTGGAGATGAAGGCCCTACATTTCAAAAGTTTGTATTCAAGTATTATGTGTGGAGTGAGATCACAGAATCAGAAGGGGGAAATAAAAAAAAAAAAGGTGGAAAGAATGTCTGGCAGTCAAGCTCCCACTTGAATGAAGGATAATTTAAAACCTTAAACAAGACTGTTCACAACTTCTCCAGTAAAGTTTTAAATATCTCCAGGGGTTGAGATTCCATACTTTCTCTCTTCTAGTACTTAACAGCTGTCGTTGCAGCTAAGCATTCAGCTTCCTAATGTACAGTTTGAATTTCCTTCATTGCAACTGGTTTTTCCCTTTTTGTCTTCACGTGCTGGTTTTAAGATATAATTAATACCCTTCATAGTAGCTAGTATGGTGCTACTTTGGATTTGTGCTGGAAACACTGTTGATAACACAGGGATATTTTAGTTATTGCTGAGCAGTGCTTACACAGCCTCAGGGACTCACCCCACCCCACCAGCAAGGAGGCTGAGGGTGCACAAGGAGTTGGGAGAGCTGGGATATTTGATACTATATGGCATCACCCTCCGCCATAAAAAACTGGGAGGTTCAGGTGTAATGGAACCCTGTTTTCCTGGAGATGCCTGAATGCCTGCCTGTGGGTGGGAAGTATGAATTAATTCCTTGTTCTGCTTTCTTTGTGTGCATCACTTTTGTTTTACCTATTAAACCATCTTTATTTCAGTTAAGGAGTTTTCAGTGTTAGTCTTCTGATTCTCTTCCCCAGCCCATCAGTGGGGAGTGAGTGCCTGGCTGTGTTGGGTTTAGTTGCCAGCTGGAGTTAAAGAAAGACAGTCTTTTTTGGTGCACAACATTGCACTCAAAAGGTTCAAGAAAATAACATATTTGATTGGAATGTTTTAGATCACATTTATGAGGATGAACAGCACAGTAACTACTACAGTTTCCCAAACAAGTCATAGAATACCCAGTAATATCTTTGTCATTAACATCTCAGCAATAACAAGAAAAAATAATTAAAGAAAGTATACAAAAAGCTAAAACAAGCCTTCAATGAATTTCAAAGCATTTTAACTACCAGAGATGTGTTTTAAAAATAATACAAGAAAAGATGACATTAGCCATATCTTTTGCTCGTATGCTTTGTCACCTGGGATTAATTTATATAAAAAGTGGGCAGGCAAGCTTGCTGAACAATTCTGTACATTGAGAATTTAGATATCTCAGGTAACCAGATAATCTGGTTTATTGATGTGCAACAAACAAAATATCTTGGAACAACTAATAAGGGAAAATTGCTCTGGGGATTACCGTGTTAATACTATACAATGCCAACCATAAGGCAGTAGACAATTTTTTTTTCATCAAGCCCTAAATGCAAACAGAAAAAAACAATCTTCTGACTGCTTCTGTCTTCCCAGAGAACATGATGTTGATTAATGAGCTACAAAGTGAGCAGCTGAAGTTGGAATATTAACATCTAGAGAAACTTGAGTAAAATCACTTATTTTTACCTTGAGAAAATGGCTTTTGTTGTAAAGAATTGGTTTTACTTTTGTTATAGGTTTTAATCCTTTGGTGAATTCATCCACATCAACACACAGTTTTAAGGGCGAAGGAGCAAGCCTTTCTGCTAGGAAGAGATAAACATCAAGGTACAATTGTTTATAGTTTGGATCTTAATGACCCTCCCATTGAAAAGCTATNGCCCATCAGTGGGGAGTGAGTGCCTGGCTGTGTTGGGTTTAGTTGCCAGCTGGAGTTAAAGAAAGACAGTCTTTTTTGGTGCACAACATTGCACTCAAAAGGTTCAAGAAAATAACATATTTGATTGGAATGTTTTAGATCACATTTATGAGGATGAACAGCACAGTAACTACTACAGTTTCCCAAACAAGTCATAGAATACCCAGTAATATCTTTGTCATTAACATCTCAGCAATAACAAGAAAAAATAATTAAAGAAAGTATACAAAAAGCTAAAACAAGCCTTCAATGAATTTCAAAGCATTTTAACTACCAGAGATGTGTTTTAAAAATAATACAAGAAAAGATGACATTAGCCATATCTTTTGCTCGTATGCTTTGTCACCTGGGATTAATTTATATAAAAAGTGGGCAGGCAAGCTTGCTGAACAATTCTGTACATTGAGAATTTAGATATCTCAGGTAACCAGATAATCTGGTTTATTGATGTGCAACAAACAAAATATCTTGGAACAACTAATAAGGGAAAATTGCTCTGGGGATTACCGTGTTAATACTATACAATGCCAACCATAAGGCAGTAGACAATTTTTTTTTCATCAAGCCCTAAATGCAAACAGAAAAAAACAATCTTCTGACTGCTTCTGTCTTCCCAGAGAACATGATGTTGATTAATGAGCTACAAAGTGAGCAGCTGAAGTTGGAATATTAACATCTAGAGAAACTTGAGTAAAATCACTTATTTTTACCTTGAGAAAATGGCTTTTGTTGTAAAGAATTGGTTTTACTTTTGTTATAGGTTTTAATCCTTTGGTGAATTCATCCACATCAACACACAGTTTTAAGGGCGAAGGAGCAAGCCTTTCTGCTAGGAAGAGATAAACATCAAGGTACAATTGTTTATAGTTTGGATCTTAATGACCCTCCCATTGAAAAGCTATTAGCTTTCTCTGCAAAGGTGGGATTCTTTTGATTCCTATGCCTATGCCCCTAAGGCGGTAGGGGGAGCCCCATCCGGGTGTAGTTATTGGCTGGGGTACCAGCCCCAAAGGGACGGTTCTGGGGAGAAACGGAGGTGAATAAAAGGGCTGGCAGTTTGGTTTTTCTCTTCTTTGNCCCCCCACTGTTTGCCCCCCCCGTGGGCCAGCAGCCGCAGCCGCCAGTGCGCCTGCCGGCTGTCGTTATAAATGCACTGTTATTCCTTTTCCTACATTTTGCCTGAAAGCCTCTTCATTTCAAATTTGTAATAATTTAGAGAGATGGATCTTCTTTATATTCCAGAAAGGTGTGTGTCCTTCCCTACCCCCACTCCCCACCCCTCCCCACCCCCGTCAGACATTGTCTTTAAACCAAGACAACTTTTATTGTATTTGAAGCAGCAGGTTTAGGGGGTTTATGACAAAATATGGATAATCTACAGTGTTCCATTGCTGGTTTTGGAAAAATGACCACTGATATTCCTCTTGTTGAACCTGTGCCAGTAGTTCTTGCTGTGTGGTGTGCAGTAGAAGAAAAGTTACCTCCTACAGCACGGGTACAATGAAATACTGTGAACATATAAGGCTGATACTCCTATTTCCCAGAAACTGTTAAGTGGTACTTTCCTGCCAGGCATCATATGAGGAGAATAAAATATTTCTAAAAGACTGTGAGTGAAGAATACAAAACTTGTTTTAAGTATAGGCAGCATTTTTATATAGCTATGAAGCTATAAATGGAGTTAGGCAAAAGGAAGGTGGAGTTGGTGGGCAAAGGATACAATTTCAGGGGTTGTGACAGTGGCTCTGTGTCTGTCGCATTTCTGTCAAGGTCTAATCAGTAATGCATACTGAATTTTAAAATATCTTAGGAAATTTATGTACAAGTTAGCAATTGGTTATCTGGGGATCTAGAAGAGTAGCATGATTCCAGTAAGTGGGAATAGCTGCTACTGTGCAGTCAACAACCTCAGTGGAAGTATGCTACCATTCTGTTCCTCATCTGCAGAGGCCAAATCTGCACTGTACTCTACTGTAATCGGCAAATGTCCCAAACACCTTAGAGCGGTCATAACCTCATTTTATTGGAGATTGTTTCTCTTCCTCCAAACACAGAAATGTGGTAGGTCACTGCTGAAAATAAGTGAGAATTTAAAATTCATCAAAATTTCAACTGTGCTGAAAGACTGTGATTCTCCTGAGCGGATTTTGCCTAGTGAATCATGTCCATTTACCCATATCACTCTTTCATAAGTAGCCTTTTTCTATCTAGTCTGCACATAGATCATCTTGATTTTTTGTTTCACTACATTAAGTGAAAAACTTCAGTAACAGAAGCAGACCATAGAAAAGGGACAGATTTCTTTTGCTTCAAACTATTGCATCCCATGGTATATGGGTCTGGTAAATATGGAGAAGAAATCATCTCCCTGTCTGCTCCAGGTTCCTGGTCTGGATTGAGACTAAATCACCACTTCTCAAAGTTTTTCACTGCACACGGAAGCACAGGCATTAACCATCTGGTTCTTAGAATTGTGTGTACTTCCTCTTCTTTCTCTGCTGTAGTTTTAAGAGAAATACTTTCCAGATCATACTGTCCTCAGAAAAAGTAAAAAACCAGGACCCTCTACCTGTAACAGAAATGTAATATCTATATCTCTGTCCTATGAATTTAACTTAAATCACTATACTCATAGACAATTTTCTGAAGCAGAAAGAGGACAAAACAACATACTGTGAATTTTCTAGCAAAACACCTGTTTCAAAAAGAACACAAAACATCAGATATGAAGTTCTTACATGTGGACCAGAATTTCACTGTTAGAAATCTGTCAGCCTTGTCTCTGGCTCTGAAAAACAAAAAATCTAGGGTATTTACTTTTTGATCTGGAATTAATGTCATGATAGTAATAAACATATTTTTCATTTTAAGGGTCGACAGTTCTGAAAAGTAACTTTTTGCCTCTATTACGTTTTAAGAAAAGAATGTTTTAAGAAAATAGGAGAGAATATATTTTAAGAATATTTCTCAGTTCATGCTACTGCATGATAATACGTATAGAGCATCTTTGATATTTTGAGAGATTTTTTAGAAACAAGAAACCGTAAAATAACACAGGAGACAAGTGGGAAAAATGATAAAGTTTTCAACCCACAAGGAGAGTTGCAAAGGCTCTGCTTTCAGTAACCAGCAGTCATAGGGTACAATTAATACAGCCAAGGGAAGAACTGGCACCTCTCAGAGCTACAAAACTGATGACTGTGCACATGCAGTCAACACACCTGCAAATTGTATGCAAAACTCAAATTTTTTTATTTGGAAATACAGAACCCAGATGAAGCCAATTACATTATACAATATGGTAGAATAGAATAGAATAGAATAGAATAGAATAGAATAGAATAGAATAGAATAGAATAGAATAGAATTTCAGTTGGAAGGAATGTACAATGATCGTCTAGTCCAACTGCCTGACCAATTCAGGGCTGATCAAAAGTTAAACCATATTATTAAAGGCATTTTCCAAATGCTTCATAAATACTGACAGGCTTGGAACATTTACCACCTCTTTGGAAAGCCTGTCCCACTGGTTCACCACCCTCTTGGAAAAGAAATGCATGGTGCACCTTTTAACCCTTCCCTCTTATCCTGTCACTGGACACCAGGGAGAGGAGTTCAGCATTCCCTGTCCACTTTCTTACCTCAGAAAGCTGTGGAGAGCAATGAGGTAAAACCTCAACCTCCTTTTCTCCTAATTAGACAAAGTCAAAGTCCCAAGCCACTCCTCACAGGACTTTCCTTCCAGCCCTTTCACCAGCTTTCCTGACCTCCTCTGGACTCATTCAAAGGCAATATAATAAAATGTAGAAAAGTGCTAAACTTACACCAGCGTTTTGCAACATATGTTAATGTCACTGTCTCTTTCATGTGGCAATTCTCTAATAAATAGCAATATTACAGTGATCAATTTGGAAACCCCATGTAATCAGTCATTTATATAATAATCAGTGTCTAGAAAGCTAATATTTGAGAAAAACTTATGGTTATGCCTTCTAGTCATTGCTCTGTATTAATAATCAACTCCAAAAATATATTTTAATGCACTGTACACTATGTAATATAAATATAGGAAGTTCATCATGGTTGCATTCTTTCTTATTTTATATGATGCTTTGTTTATGACTTAAACTATGAAATATCTCAAATATCCAAGGCAAATTACAGATAAAGTGACAAGACTGTGCATATATTATGCAGTCTTGTGGCAGACCAAGCAATAGTGTGATCTCTGTCACAGGTCACATTGCAGAAAATAGAAAGATAAGCTGTTCAGCTGGATACATAGAAGAAGAAATTATGATCAACTTTTCAACAGAAAATCTTTCCTCTTATGTGTTCAGAACCTGATCACCTGTGGTGGGTATTGCAGGAGGAAATGTACATTTTTCTTCATAGTCAATTCCTCTAGCTCCAAATTCCTCAATAGCCAGGAGAGTATGGGTTGAACGCCTATATACTTTCGTCTTCTAAGGTATTAAATCCCTGCAAAACCATATGCATTTTAGCATGTCCACTTCCTATCAACAATAATCAATATGTTTGTTTTCACTAAAACTTTCCAATGTCTTCCACAGGGCACAGTACCATATTTCTGACTCACCCAGATCAGCTCTGCCACTGTGTCTATGCAGCATGCAATGTTATAAAACAGAGTAGCGATGTTGAATATGTGAATAAATGTAGAATTTTAAGAACATTAAATGAGTCAAAACCAACCTGGGTAGCAGCCCATTTTCTGATATATTTCTAGAACTCAGGATTTGAAAATTGAATGTGTTTGTGGAAATAGGATCCTGGTCTGCCAGGACTGTTGTTCAAGGGTATCATAGTATGTTATTATAAAATTATTGGGGGGTGGTTGTTTGTTTGTTTGTGATTTTTTATTATTTGTTTTGTTTGGTTGTTAGTTTTTTGTTTGGTTTGGGGTTTTTTGGTAGGTTTTTGCTAGTGGTTGTGCAGATTTTTCTTTTTGTCCATTTGATGAAATATTCTCCCAATGAAACTCATAATGAGACCTCATCTTATCCTGCAGGCAGCACGGTTTGACTTAGGAGCTGTAGCTCCCAAGCTCCTAAATTCTACAGTTTAGATACTAGAAGCCAGGCCCTTCCTTCCTTCCTTCCTTCCTTCCTTCCTTCCTTCCTTCCTTCCTTCCTTCCTTC
>VXBX01010252.1:103131-117160 GCA_013400415.1 Scytalopus superciliaris | reverse complement strand
TTCTTTCCTTCTTTCCTTCTTTCTTTCTTTCTTTCTTTCTTTCTTTCTTTCTTTCTTTCTTTCTTTCTTTCTTTCTTTCTTTCTTTCTTTCTTTCTTTCTTTCTTTCTTTCTCTCTTTCTCTCTTTCTCTCTTTCTCTCTTTCTTTCTTCTTTTTATCTGTGATCTCCAATGTCACACTTGGAGTGGTCAAATGTCATTATTTGTTTCATGAATTAAATATAATGCAAAAAATAAAACCCCGGCACAAAATAATGTTGTGTCTGAATTGGTAACAGGTTAAAGGATAGAGCTACTCATTTTTATGTTTGATAGTTGTTGTGTATGTAGGAAGTCCCTTAGCATTTTTCACAGCATAAACAAAAAATAGAGTGACCTTTGAAGGACGTGTGTTCAGTGCTTTGCAAGCATCAACTTGCAAAATAGAAAGAGATGCTAATTCTATATTTCATAAAATAGGCAATTATTTTGAAATGTTTTCATAGTATGGAGTATCAGTAATGCTGAATTCAAAACTGATAAAAATCTCAAATTTTATTCTCTTGTTTTGATTGTTATGCCAGTCCTTTACAGATAAGTTTGGGTTTTTCCTGTATGTCATATTTACAGCTGAAGTTATGTTTATGGAGTTGTATGAGTCAGAAATGCATTTGCTATTTAAATGGCAATTCTTTTTGCCTTTACCATATCAGAAGTATTTAAATCTGGAGGATTTGTGACTGTAAAGGGCTAGATGGTTAACGGAGAGATCTCTATTGTCTCTGCAAAGCTTTTAGGATTCATCAGTTGAAAATTGCTCTTTCCTACTTAAGATTGACTTTATGTTATTTTAGTTTAGGTTTGTTTTGCATCAGTATGCAGTACCAAGAGGAACTGAAGAATTTTCTTCTGATAATTTCTGAAAGGGACTACCAGACTTGTACACTACTATTTTTATGTAGAATGGAATTATAAATGAATACCAACATAAAACTTCACCTTCTCCCTGTTCACTTTCTAGCTTCTTTCTGTTTTTCTACTAGTCTCAGCATAGTATTTTTGTTTTAAATAAACAAAAAACCCTCACATTTGTAATAACACAGTAGTCTGGTCCTAACCTTACTCATAGTGGGTGTGAACTAACTGTCATAGCCCTAAGTAGAATATAGCATAGACAATGCACCGCTTCAGGATACGTATGACAACTGCCCTTGACCCAGGAAATTTTTTCATTATTTGTGCTGGACATTTGAAATATCTTGTAAATATTTGTGATCAGATTATTTTCCAGTACACCTGTCTCAAAGGGGGAAAAGAATCTTTGCACAGGAGTTAGCAGGGCTCACTGGAAGAGCTCTAAACTAGATCTGATGTGGGGAAAGGATAAAACCAAGCTTGTAGGGTTAAATCTAGGGGTGGCATGCCAGTGGTCGAGGCATGGTGTGCTATCAAGGTCCTTCAGTCTGCCACTTCAGTGGAGGTAGGGGATGGGGGTCCATGGGGCTGTAAAGGTGCAAGAGTTATTGATGCATTAGAAACCATGGATGCACCTGAAAATGGTCAAGTAGAATCAGGGGGGTTTGCCCCAAAGAGATCAATAGACCAACTGAAGTACACCTACCCCTCTCACACACCACGGGCAACAACCAGAAGAAGTTGGAAGCCATTGCATAGTGGTAAAATGATGATAGGGTAGCCATCCCAAGGACATAGTGGGATGACTTGCACAATTGGAGTGCTATAATGGATGGCTATACACTCATCAGATGGCATAGATAAGGACAGTGGGGTAACCCTTTATGTCAGGGAGTGTTTTGATTGTCTAGAACTTATTAGGATGAAGTGATTGTGGGTAAGAATAAAGAGGATGGTCCACAAAGCAGATATAATGGTGGGAGTCTGTTTTAGATCCAACCAGGATGAAGAGGCAGATGAAATATGCCATAAGCAACTGGGAGAAGTCTCTTGATATCTAGACTGTATTCATGTGGGAAAATTAAAATTAGCAGATGGTGACTAGAAATGCAATACATCAGAGAGGAAACAGTCTAGGAGGTTTCTGGAATATGTAGAAGATGACTTTCTAACACAGCTCCTGAGTGCTATGAAATGTCTTACTGCACCTGCTGTTTGTGAACAGTAAAGGACTGATGGGTGATGTGGTACTTGGAAGGTCACTGTGGTCACACAGTGACCACAAAATGATAGAGATTCCATTTCTCAGAGAAGTAAGGAAGGGAGTCAGCCAAACCACTGTCTTGGACTTCTGGAGAGCAGACTTTGGCCTATTTAGTCTTTGGCCTTGGAATACAGTACTTGGAAGGGGAAAAGGATCCCAGAAGGCTGAACATTCTTCAAGAAGGAAATCTTAGAGACCATCCCTATGTGGCAAGAGAGAAGCGGGCAGGGTAGAAAACCCACCTGGCTAAACAAAGAGCTTTGGCTGAACTCAGGTTAAAAAGGTGATTACAAGGATGTCCTGAAGTTATGCAGGAAGAAAATTAGAAAAGGTAAAGCTCAACTAGAAATTAAACTGGTTACTGCCATAAAAGACAATAAAAAATGCTTCTATAAATGTGTTAGCAACAAAATGAGGGCTAAGGGGAATCTCCACCCTTTATTGGATTCAGAGGGAAGAATAATGACAAAGGATGAGGAAAACGCCTTCTTAGCCTCAATCTTCACTAGTAAGTCCAGCTCTTCTTCGAGTACCCAGCCCCCCTGAGCCAGAGCACACGAATGAGGAGCCTAATGAAGTCCCCATAACCAAAGGTGAAATGTTAAACAACCTGCTACACTAGTTAGATATGCACAAGTCAGATGGAATCCACCCAAGGATACTGAGGGAGCTGGCGAAAATGCTCACTGAGTCACTTTCCATCATTTACCATCAGTCCTGTCTAACTAGGAAGTTCCCAGTTGACTGGAAGGCAAAAGGAGGCTCAGGGTGCGACCTTATCACTCTAAAACTACCTAAGGGAGGCTGTAGTGAAATGGAGATTGGTCTCTTCTCCCAGGTAACAAGTGGTAAGACAAGGGGAAATGGCATCAGGTTGCACCAGGGCATATTTAGTTTGGATATTAGGAAATATTTCTTCATGGAAAGGGTTGTGAAACATTAGAACAGACTGCCCAGGGATGTGGTTGAATCCCATACCCCTGGAGGTATTTNCCACCATCAATGGTCCACTCTGGCCTCCAATCGGGAGGCATGGAGGCACACCATCTATAACGCTGCTGCTTCCTTTGAGAGCGCATGCAGGATCAGTCTGGAAGAAAAAAGACAGCGCAGAAAGAACTGTGCCTCGCCAACACCGCCCAAGGAGACTTTCCACTGGGCCTTTTGTAACCGGACTTGCCTATTGTGCATTGGCCTTTTTAGCCACCAGTGCCCTTGTAGCAAGTGTGGGTAGAGCCCTTCCCAAATCTTCATTCGCGAAGCCTAGCTATGATGAGATGTGGTACTTAGGGACATAGTTTAGTGGTGGACTTGGCAGTGCTGGATTAATGGTCAGACTTGGTGTCCTTAGAGGTATTTTCCAACCTAAATGATTCTGATTCTATGAATTTGACTAGTTGTACTGAGTTCAAGTAGGCTACAGACACTGAAACATTGTCTCAGATTCATTGGTTAGAACCTTTGAAAATATGTTACATTAGATCTTTGTTAATAATGCTTATTTTATGAAAAATAGTAACTGGTTATTCTATTATGAGGTATAGAATTCTAATAAGTATCATGCATGAGAAATTCATTGCCTTTCACTACTCATTTATTTGGCAAGTATATTTTTGTCTTATTGTTTTATAATTATTCACATTAACTTTTAAGTGTTCTGTAGTATATTTTGAAAAAGTAATATGATGTTAAAAACTTAAAAGAATAGTACAACTTTATGACATTTTTATTAGGAAGATACTTAATTTTGGATGTGAAATAAAAAAAAACAAACAGCTTTCTAAAATACAATATAAACTGTTGTATCGACAACTTTGTAAAATTTGCCTTTTATTTGGCTGCGTTATTTTTCTGAGATGGCATATATCTGGGAATCATGATTATTCCATTTTCGTGTCTTGGGTAATGCAAAAGAGAGTCAAACATAACCTTATTGAAGGGTGAAGCAGACTGTTTTATGTCTGGAAGCAAATGAGTTTGCTCAGCTGGAGAGAAGCTTCTGAAGTGCATCATGCAGCAGTGACCTTCCAAACCATGTCTGACTGAAGACAGAGAACCTTAATTTCTAATTCTCAGGAGAGTTTTCTGGTATTAGATGATAATGTCAGCATTTATTTTGCCTTGTTTAAACATACAGACATTAGCTTTTAAAGCCTGAACAAGTTGGTCTCACCTATCTTACAATAAAAGGAAATTAAAAAAAAAACCAACAAAACCTTTCCCATTTAACCTGAAGAAATGCACTAAAATTACTCCGCTTAATTACTTTTCTTGCCAATCTGCTCTTTTCAGTGTATTTACAAACAAAGAAGCTTAAAGAGTTTAGGAATGACTATGTCAGCTGAAGTTAGAGAATATATGTTCTATTTTCTGCTATGAAATTCAAAATGGAGAAGGAAGTCTGCAATTGTAATCCATGATCTCAAATACTATGCCTGATGTTAACTTTGAAACCGTGATCCACTGTCAAGGAACCTGGTTAAAAACTTGAGAGTACTTGCTTCCATTTGAGAACTTTAAGATGAAAACTGCTATATATTTTAAGGTCTGGGCTCCATAGTGCAAGAGATACAGACATACTGTAGAGGGTCTAGCAAGGGGCTATCAATGGACTGAAGCATCTCTCCTATGAGGAAAAGCTGAGACACCTGGGTGTTCAGCCTAGATCTATCTCATCAATGTATATAAATACCTGAAGGAAGGGTGCAAAGAGGACAGAGACAGGCTTTTTTCAGTGTGCCCAGTAACAAGTACCAAAGGCAATGGGCACAAACTGAAACACAGGATGTTCAATTTTAGCATCAGAAAATGTTTTCTTTTTACTGTGAGTGTGACTGAATACCAGCACAGGTTGCCCAGAGGTGTTGTGGAGTTTCCATCCTTGGAGGTATTCAAAAAACATCTAGACATGGTCCTGGGCAAGTGACTCTAGCTGATNGAGGTATTCAAAAAACATCTAGACATGGTTCTGGGCAAGTGACTCTAGCTGATCCTGCTTGACTAAGGTGGTTGAATGATGACCTTCACAGGTGCCTTTCAATCTCAACAATTCTGTGATTCTGTGATACGAAAGGCAGATCTTGACACCAAAATGTCATACTCTCTAAGAAAAAAGTATTACTCCATTCCATGAAGAGTGTAATCCTTGAGCAGCACTTCAGGAAAACAGTCCAGCACTGTCCTGGAAATCCTCATAAATACCGATGCGGCTAGGAATTGAGAAAAGTAGTGCTCACCAAGCCACTCTGTCACTCCCCTTTCCAGATGGACAGAGGAGAGAGAATAAGATGGAGAATGACTCATAGATTGAGATAAGGCTGTTTACTAAAGCAAAAGTGAGTTTTCATGCTTACAAGCAAAGACAAAAATAACAAGGCTTATTCTCTACTTCCCATTAGCAAGCAATGTCTGGTCACATCCTGACAAGCAGGGATTCCACATGTGCAGCCATTTCTCAGCAGACAAATGTTATAAATAACAAATGTCCCCACTTCTTGCTTTCCTTAGCTTTTATCTGGCCTGGTGTCATTTAGTATGGAATACCCATTTGGTTAGTTTAGGTCAGCTAGCCTAATTGTGTCCTGATCCAGGATCTTACCCTTGACTAGGGGGAGGGACGTTACAGTGCTGATGCTGTGCCAGCACTGCTCAGCAGTAGCCAAAGTACTGATGTGTTATCAACACCTTTCTAGCTAACAATGCAAAGTGCAACACTGTGAGAGCTGCCATGGGAAAATGAACTCCCTCTCAGGCAGACCCAGTACAGGTCCATATTGTCATTTTTTCCAGGCAAGATTTGGAGTGAAGGGCATGAAAGAGGAGTGGTAAGAACACAACTGTGGCCATACTCCTAACATATTTTTCCTCTTGTGCTCAGTGTCACAAATGTTTGTGGATTTGGACATAAAATGAAGCAATCAGTAGTTTGTGGAATAGCAGTGTCACTAAGGCTATAGCTTGTTAAGGATTGCTTAGCAATTTACTAAATATAGCAAAACGCTATAACAAAGTCATGAAAAAGACCTACAAAGTGTTAAGTTTTCCATCCCAGAGGAAACTGGATAGGGTTTTTTATGTGTTTGGTTGGGTTTGTATTAAAGGGCACTTGATAGTTTTCATTTTTTTACCTCTCAATTCATACCACCCAGGTTTAGAAACGTAACTCACTTGTCTAAGCTAACAGTTCAGTTGCCCTAGATTTCTATTCTCTACCTTGTATTCCCAGTTGCACCTTCTATCCCAACACTTTGTTTTGAGTTAGGTTAACCATAGTGAAGTTGATAGATGCAATGTCTCTCTTTCAGCGTAAAAAACCCCCATCACTCTGTCTGCATCCTTTATAGCTGAAAGAGTAATGTCTGTTGGTTGTAAAAAGATACAGACAGAGCACAGTAAGAGTTATCTGTGTTTTCCTATATTTTGCTATAAAGAGAGGTTTACTGTGATCTGGTGATAAACTTAGACATGCAGGAGTGGCTGGACTGAAGCCGCTGTGTGTGAGAAAGAAATAGCAAACTGCAATAAAAACATACAGAGAGGAACAATATACAGAGATACATGGACACAGAAATATTGTTTTCAGTGTCATTTCAACATAGGGCTTTTGGAGCTAAGTGTCAGAGTTATGTGGAAAAATGCTAGAAAGCGTGAGAAAGAAAAATGCAAAGAGCAGTGGCATTTTCTTTTCTCATAGATTCTAGCCTTTTGTGACCCCATCTTCAGAGAAAGATGATGTTGTATATTCTTTAAATAACTTTGGGGCATCTCACTCAGCAAAGTATTCTCAAATACCACTACCATTACCTCATGCTAGCTAATCACTTAAACTTAAAAACTACTTATAGGTAGGTTGGAGATGGGGATGTTGTTCTTTCTTTTTCATGACATTCCTAACACTCAAGATTATAGAAATCAGAAAGCACTTCAGTCTCTGACAATAAGCTAATGCCCCCTTTTGTTATGAAGACACTGAAAACAAGACATCTGAAGGCAAAGCTGTTTTAATGTAAGATACATAGTTTTATAGAAGATGTTTCAAGTATATAGAATTCTTACTGTGGTTGTATCTTCATATTAGCACAAAAAGAAGAAAAACAGCACTGGAAATTAATGAGTATTATTTTCCCCTGCTTTTTAGACTTTAAACTAGAAAAAAACATATCTGTGCAAAAAAGTTGAAAATATAAAGGAAGACTATAAAATGCTTAGTGCACTGTTTTATCTTCATTTAAATTCTGACACAAAGCCAGTTCAAAAAGTTGTAATTCTTTCATTGATTTTGATGGGATTTGGATGAAAATTTATTTCTGAATAAAACAGAGCTAAGGAACCTGAAGTGGAAAAAAAAAAAAATTAACCCTCTATTAAACATCCTTAGATATGAAAGAAGACTTGGGACTAACACTGTCAATGCAGAAAACTGAAAAATGTAAATGTAATTCTAAAAATCTTTAAATAATAAAATTATCTTTATCTTGGTGTGAAATATAGAAGTGTAAGTGTATTATTAATAAAGGCAATGTGCAGTTACTAAGGATACATTGTAAGAAGTCATGTAAATAATAAGCACATGTAAGTTTATTCACTATGCTTTTGAAAAGAGCATAGATGCAGAACAGAACAATTTAAATAACTTCAACTAAAACCACATCAGCATTCCTGTCTCTTTGGAAATCACACAGACTTATTAACATTTTAGCTCCTTTTTTCTGTTATTTTGAAAACTTTCTTTAGAAAACCTTTTTCCAAACAAATATGCTATAAAAAACCCATTTCCCATGAAAATAGTCTCATTAAAAACCTTTACATAAATAATATTTGATTTTTGTGGCTTAATTCTATCTTCAGAGGCACAGACACACATTCTGGCCTGCTACAGTTAGACTTGCTTTTCTGACCAGTTTTGCTTGCCCACTTTCCAGAAGTGCCGCTGACAAATCACTGTTGCTCAGTGCACTAAAGAAAAATTGGCTTTCTTCACCATGTGTTGCTCATGCTTACCCTGGTAAAACGTGCACTAGACTGCAATTTCTTCCATGTATTACATTATCCATAGCATTTCTCAGACTGGGAAGGTAAAAAAACCCTTTGTTTTGATATTTTCCTTACTTTAGCTTAACATCTGGAACCACTCTTCTTTTTATAAGAGGGAATTGAAAACAACTCAGGAATTAAAGTGAACATGTATTAGAGTGGGAGGAATGTCAGTTTCTGAGGTATGTGTTTGAGATTATATATGTCAATCACAGGAAAAATTTCAGGGAAAAAGAAGTGCAGTCCATTAGAAAATCTGTTTGCTGGGTGTGGCTGGATTAATTCTATGTATGTGTTATGCACATGGCAGCGATCTTGCTAATTTCTTCCGGAAAACTGTCAAAGACAAACATCCAAATTTTGTTGAGATCTACTATAGCAATAAGTAGACTTTTGAAGGTAACTGCTGTTTTTTGTCATTTTCCAGCTTTTTATTTTCACTTCTTTTCTGTAGTTCTGACACATAGAAGGAACTTGAACTTCCAACTTTAACCACCTTATCTAAACCCCTGGCTAAGCATTAAACATATTAAACATTTTTCAGAGTGAGATTTCATTGCATGTATATTTTTGAGCGTGATATCAGAATGCATCTGTAGTTCATCTCATTCTACTCTTGAATTCAGAAACATGTGATAATAATAATAATAATAATATGCAAACCAAGTGATGCACAATGAAATGTTGACTGCACACCACCCACTGACTGAAACCAGGCCAAACCTGAGCAGTGGACTGCCACTCCCCAGCCAACTCCCCCCAGTTTTGTTTTTCAGCATGACATTCTATGGTATGAAATATTCCTTCAGTTGGCTTGGTTCATCTGTCCTAGCTGTGCTCCCTCCCAGCCCTCTTGCTGGCAGGGCAGCATGAGAAGCTGAAAAGTCCTTGATTTAGTGTAAGCACTGCTCAGCAGGAACTAAAGCNGACAAACATCCAAATTTTGTTGAGATCTACTATAGCAATAAGTAGACTTTTGAAGGTAACTGCTGTTTTTTGTCATTTTCCAGCTTTTTATTTTCACTTCTTTTCTGTAGTTCTGACACATAGAAGGAACTTGAACTTCCAACTTTAACCACCTTATCTAAACCCCTGGCTAAGCATTAAACATATTAAACATTTTTCAGAGTGAGATTTCATTGCATGTATATTTTTGAGCGTGATATCAGAATGCATCTGTAGTTCATCTCATTCTACTCTTGAATTCAGAAACATGTGATCTACACAGTCATATGTTCCTCTATCCTTAAAGAGACTCTTGATGAAAGTACCATCCCCTGATTCTAATCCTAGAGCAGGGTATGCATACAATAATTTCAGGGGCCAAGTAGGTATTTGTTGTGATTTAATCCATCAGACAGCTGAACACCACAGAACTGTTCACTTATTGCCCTCCAGTGAGACTGGGAAAAGAATTTTAAAAAAGGCAATGCNACTGCTCAGCAGGAACTAAAGCATCAGTCTGTGTTATCAACATTATTCTCATCCTAGATCCAAAACACAGCACTATACCAGCTACTAGGAAGAAAATTAACTCTATCCAAGCCAAAACCGGGACAACATGCCTATCCCTTACTACTTCTAGAAGCCTCTGTTTTCTTCCTTATGTCTGTCATGTTTAACAAAATGTCATTCAGATTCACTTATCTATAAATAAGAAATCAGTCTTGTTTTTTATATCTTCTACTTCAGCTCCCACTGAAACCTCAGAAAAATACTAATATGTCACTAATGGAGTTTTCTTGTTACCAGTTCAGATTTGCTTCTTCAACAGCACTTCAGCATCTGATTGCACATCCATTAGTCACCTTGAATTCCTGTTAAGAGCTGTGTACTCCATTAACCCACAAAACATTCTCCTCTCTCCTCTGAACAAATGTTATTAAACAGAATTGCAAGAAAAGTGCCTCAAGTACAGTGACCATGTACAGAGTCTGCACTCCCAGCACTTCTTATGTCCACAGTGGCAATATCACATGGGGAAAACACAAGTCACTAATCTTTTATAATAGCCTATTGCATTCTTGTTTGAGATGCAAGCAAGAAGATATTCTATTGATGCAAAAGAGTAAGGGCCACTGTGCCAAAAGTCTTTCGGATATTTTCAGTAGGTAAACTAATTGAGCAAGGATATAGCCACCAGTGGGAGACTGCTAAACCTTGCCATTTAGGAAACAGATCCTCATGAAAAGTTAGCACAAGACATTCTGACTATAGGTGAGTACTGTCAACATTATGTGATTAATGAACCATCAACATTATGTGATTAATGAACCAAACAGGTAATGCAGTAAACACAGCTTAGTGTCTTCTCAAAGAACTTGTTAATATTTGTAGTCCAGCTAAAATATTCTATACATATATACTAAGCTAGGTAACCCATTCAGGTGTCAGCCAGAGGGTTTGTAGGGCTCTGTGAAGAGCAGCCAGAGGCGCCCTCTGTGGTACACAGATGGTTCCTGCAGCTCCAACTGACCCACCACAGGGTATAACTGAGCCCTGCAGGCAACAGAGTGGCTTCTTGGGGCAACTGTTTTTAAGAAAAGGCAGAAAACCCTTTTGGAAAGAGAAGACAAAATAGTCAGGAGTGAAGTTGATCCTGGGAAGAAAGATGGCTAAGGGGAAAGGTGTTTTTAATTTTGTGTTTATCACTTTCTTATCTGTTATTAACTGGCAACAAATTAAGTTCCTATTCCTCAAGCCGAGACTGTTTTGCCCATGACAGTGACTGGTGTAAGTGATCTCCTTGTCCTTATCTCAACCCGTGAACATTTTCATCCTATTTTCTCCTCTCCTGTGACCAGCTGAGGAGTGGGAGTGAGACAATGGCTGGCTGGACATTTGACAAGGTCAACACACCACACATTCTTAGAATGGAAGGAAAATGCACGAAACATATTTATTATTAGTAAGAAAGTTAATTGAGACATAAAATCTAGCAAGTATAATAAATACAGGAACAAAAAACTCTATTTTTTTTGTTTACACATTTTTTAAAAGTATAAACTGTAATAGGAAGTGTCATTTCCTTTACAAGTGATAGTGGACTTTTACAGATGTTATTTATTTTGCCTGTTTATAAGTATTTTCTTCCATTCCCATTTATAAAATACTACAACAGTTCTTTCTGTTCACTTTGGCTTTTCCTGCTGCAATATTGCCTGTTCCCCTGTGTGTAGGGAGAGGAGGTAGAGAAAATCAGGAGTAAAGTTAAGCTTGGGAAGAAGGGCAGGATGGGGGTAAGTTGTTTTAAGATATTTTTTTTTTCCTTTTCATTATTCTGTTCTGATTTGATTGTAATAAATTTTCCCCAAATAAAGTATGTTTTGCCTATTGATTGTTGAGAGATCTGTCCCTGTCTGTCTCAACCCTTTTGTTGTATTTCTCTCTTTGGTCCAGCTGAGGAGTGGAGTGTTAGAGTCATCACCATGGCAAGGCTTCATGAACGAAGATTTGGGAAGGCCTCTACCCACACTTGCTACAAGGGCACTGGCGGCTAAAAAGGCCAATGCGAGATAGGCAAGTCCGGTCGCAAAAGGCACAGTGGAAAGTCTCCTTGGGCGGTGTTGGCGAGGCACGGTTCTTTCTGCGCTGTCTTTTTTCTTCCAGACTGATCCTGCGTGTGCTCTCAAAAGAAGCAGCAGCGTTATAATTGGTGTGCCTCCATGCCTCCCGATTGGAGGCCAGAGTGGACCATTGATGGTGGTCAATATGGCCAAGGCTGAGGTGTTGTTTGAGGGAGTCCTTGTATCTCCTCTTCGGGGCTCCTCTCTTGCAGCAGCCGGTGGCAAGCTCACCATAGAGCACAATCTTAGNTGAACATTTTCAGACTCTTTTCAGTGCCAGCCGTGTAGTCCAAGGCTCAGCAATTGAGCACATTACACAACAACCGGTGAAAACCAATTGGACACTGTTAGAGGAGAGGAAAGAGACTGGCTGTGGAAGGACAGCTTGATCGGCGCAGATCTGTGACTGCCTGAGCTCTGAGAACTGTTTGCTGTGTTTGTATGGACCCTTGGTATGTTTAAGGACTGTTTGTAGTTTAAAGTCTGTACCCAGTCTGAGGATTTCATCATGCTATATGGTTTTCCTTTGCTTCACTGTGTGTCCCTGCTGGAATTTTCCATCCCTCATGGTTTGTAACCCACCTCTGATTGGTCCCTGCCTGCAGCAGGGTAGCATTTCCATATATGGTATATACCTGCCCTTGTATTCCCAGTTTTGGAGTGTTTTGCTTTGTATTGCAAACTCCTCCCAGGTTTTTCCCTAAACCCCTCCTAAGTTCCACCCTGTTCCAGAACCTTCCCTACTGATCCTATATAAGCCGGGCATCATTTCAATTAAAAAAAAAAAATTTTCTCCCTGCACACCTGGAGTCTGTGTCCTCCACACCCCATATTCCCTCTCAAGACTGCAGGACACAGCCCCTGCTATGGGAGACATTCTTAAGGCCATACAGCAGGTGAAAACTGGCAAGGCAGCTGGGGTTGATGGAATCCCACCCAAAGTCTGGAAGCATGGAGGCCAAGCACTCCACACTAAATTTCACGAGCTCATTGTGCGTTGCTGGGAACAAGGCAAACTACCACCAGATCTCCATGATGCAGTCATCATCACCCTGTACAAGAGGAAAGGAGAAAAATCAGACTGCTCAAATTACCAAGGTATTACTTTGCTCTCCATTGCTGGTAAAATCCTTGCAGGAATACTTTTGAACAGATTAGTACCTGCTATCGCAGAGGAACTTCTACCTGAAAGCCAATGTGGCTTCGGAGCCAACAGGAGTACCACAGACATGGTATTTGTTCTCAGACAACTGCAAGTGTTAGAGTAGCTTGGTGAGAACCTCATATCCAGCCAGGGTCAACCCACCACAATCACTTTTCTGTTTTTTCACATAATTCCTTCTGCTTAATAAGTATTATTATCATATATGAATCAAAAAAAATATACATGTATGATTAAAGAACAAAAGATTATGAGTAGAGGAAGACAGCAGTTCTGTATTTGTTTCTCAGTGCTGGATAGATGGCAGGTATGAAAACACTGCTATTTGTGTCAATATATTAGCAATGAAAGACTTGCAAAGAAGATGTCAGAGTAGTGGTATGCCAAGAAGGCACTTCAGTCTCAAAAAAGACACCAAAAGAACCATACAAGGATTAAAGACATTTTAAATATAAACAAGTTTATTACTGAAGTATCAATTATTGCATACATCAAAACAACTAAATAAGGGCTACACTACAAATGGTAACATCAAAGCAAAAGATAATGCTAATTTTGGTTGAATACTAGCATGAAAACACATTTTATTCGAGTCTGTTTATCAGTTCCTGGGTTTTATTCTAAGAAGCTTCTTTATCCCTCATAATAGCTGCTATCATGAACATTTTGTGTGATGTCTTATTCAAGATGGAGAAAAAAGGTATGTGCAGAGCCATGTGCCTCTGTAAAATGACAAATTGTTTGTAATTGTAAGATTTATAATACAATGAATGTGTATCAGTTGATAAAATTTGTAGTAGTTGCTTGCTGATTGTATATCTATTCTTTTAATCTCCCATTACAAAAATCATCTCATTCTCTTGTGAATAGTATGGTTTTGGAGCTTTTCTTTCTCCTCAGTTATTAGTGCATTTCTATATCTGCACTTCTCTTTCCAGTATCTATCTTGTATTATCCCCTGTAACAGAGATTGTTCTAAATGCCAATGAGCATCTGCTTTGTTTGTGTTGTTGAATTCATGCTCTCTAGAAAATACTGAGATAAACGAGAATAAATATGTAAGAAAAGGACAAAACAATTATTAAATCCAGCCAATGAAGTGATATCAAAGG
>VXBX01010252.1:90697-103104 GCA_013400415.1 Scytalopus superciliaris | reverse complement strand
GCGGGGGGGGGAGGGGGAAGGGGAGGGAGGTATTGCCATTCTATTAGCATATTTGCATTCACTTAGGACTGAAATTTGAAAGTCAGACCTTTTGAGTTGACTGATCCTAATTCTACCTAAACTCCTGTGTGTGTTGAGCAACTCAACACAGTTGAGTGTTGATATTTATATAACAGAGAAAATGTTTTCCATAAACATGATACTTGTATCATGCTTTAGCTAAGTATTTTGTCTATTTAAAATGCTCTGAGAATTTCTATGTTTAGGGAACATTTAGATCTTCATTCATTTTCTCCAAATTTGTGCTGTTTTCTTTCATTTTTGAGTTTATTATTACACTATTACAGAACACAGAGAGATTTTTACCATCTTATATTGAGCAAGTATTTGAAAATATTTTGAAGTGAGAACTCAGAAGTCTTACATGAGTACATAACACTTAGAAAAGGAAAAGATTTCAGTATGGTTTGGGAGGAGTGCATATGCTATTTTTCCTCTTTTAATGAGAAGATCTCCTTCACAAAGTGGAAGAAAATTCAATTTTAAGATCTCCCTTATTTCCTGAAAAGCTGTAATTTCAAAAAAGAAGAGTATACATTTATCTTTTTACTATTTTAGAGCAACTGATATCCAGAAATTGTCTGAAATAATTTCCATGAAAAAGAACCCCAAATGATATTAATTTATCATAAACATATGCAGCTGTAATAGAATATCTGAAAATAATTTGCAAAAGAAAAAACCTTGTACCTGATGCTACACTTTTAGCATTGCTTTTATTGTTCTCAACGTAAAAATCCTTCTTGCACTTACATTATATCATACCACTGGCATTTAGTTTGTAAAACTGTAAGAAGGCTATAGTAATCTTTATTAAAAAACCCTAAGATATAAAGATGAAATATCACCTACTTCAATAAGACTGAACTTCAATACTGCTATGCAGAAAACAAAAGACTGTATTGTCTATAATAATGTTATATTAGCTTAAATTACTTCCAATACAAGACTGCTTAGAATTAAATGTACTTTTATAAAACAAACACAGCAAGAAAGGTCTAAAACATTGTGGTGCTATTTAATGTGGAAAAAAAACCCCAAAACTGGGAAACATGAATATTTATAAATTTTCCTGTGCATTTGTTCCCCTGATAAATAATAAAATGCCTTCTATAGAACTTATATTCTTGCAAAAAAACCCAACAAAAACAAAACAACTCCCCTCCACAAATAAAGATAACAAAATAATTTTGTCTGTGATAATTCCATAAATATTGGAGGTCTAAAGACTAATTCTACCTTCTTGGACAAGATTTCTCTGGACTTCAGAATTCTGGAAATATTTTCTGTCTTAACTCTTGTTCACTAACATCTATATTTCCTGCTTAAGTTTGAAATGCGTAATAACAGTAACAAATAAACAAAAAAATTCAAACCCAAAGGAAAAAAAAAGAAATAAAGAAAGGAAAAAAAAAAAAAGAAAAAGGAAACAAAACCACCAGTCATTCTAGTTTTCTTTTCCAATCAGTGGAAAGAGAGTGGAACCTCAACAAGCTTTGTCAGTATAAAATCTCAATTACCTTCTGAAGGTATTAAACTGTCTCCTTTTACTATTCTAAGAAATGCAACATAAAAATATTCCTCAACTTTCATACTGTACATCAGCATATAGTTATATAGAATGAACATAGACCCTGACAATGAATTCACCACTCCATTCCATTCCATCTTTTTTAAAAGTTAATATACTATTAGTCATATAGAAGAATAGTCAGTAGAATTTGCTAGTTTTATTATACTGGGAGAATTGGGCCTATCTTGTGGATTGTTATTGTACTGACCAGAACATACATGCCACAGTCGTCATCTTTTTCAGTGTTCTTTTTCAAAATATACAAATCAGAAACCAAATCACATTTGTTTATATCACTGTATATTCACAACTGAGATTAATTAATCCCAGCTTTCCATCCCAAAATACCAACTTTCATGTACTT
Source organism: Scytalopus superciliaris (assembly GCA_013400415.1). NCBI lineage: Eukaryota > Metazoa > Chordata > Aves > Passeriformes > Rhinocryptidae > Scytalopus > Scytalopus superciliaris. The sequence continues at coordinate 101,107 of VXBX01010252.1, read as the reverse complement.
TACTTTTAATCACATTTCAACAAACAAATTCCATAAATTTGCATTTTGAATTTCCAAATATGGGTTGGGTTTTTTTCCTGACTACTCTATAATTATTCCTAACACATCAGTAGGGAAGTTTGCAACATTTAAAAGATGAAGCATGCTTTACTAATGCAGCTAGGAATCAACTCCTGTATTTTAGGGGACTACATTTTTGGAGGCTGTAAACAATCTGTAGTGGGCTGGAACTGTAAAAGAAATACAATCATGTATATATGCATACATAGACATATACCTATATATTTATAAGTGTGTGTGTGTGTATGTGTATATGTATGTATGTATACGTATATGTATACTAGGTTTAGGTGTTTGTTTTTTCAGCCTTCTTTTTTTTTTTTCCAAGCCCAACAAGTGGGAGAAGGATTAACTCCACTGAACCTTGCCAATTCCATTAACGTTAATGGTGTTATTTTGAACTTACTGGATGCAGGCACCTAAAGTGAGATGGGAAGACATATATGCACCCATAATATAAATAAGGTAAACACTGTTTAGAAAAACTAGAGACATGGAAACCTCAGCTCCATTATCAATACAGAAATGCAATTTTTAAAAGAATTGCCACTTACCATAATTATGCATGTATTTCTGCAGATTCTAAATTAGTGTGAAACAGTTCAAGTTTCTATGGTTTTAAGAAATTAGTTTTAGTTAAAGACATTATGTGATTGCATCAGAGCAAATTTTAATTTAAAAAGAAAAAAAAGGCCATCAAGTGACATAAAGCCTAGTTCTGTGTATAAACAAGAAGATTCACTTACACATTACATATATAGATTTTTAAAAACAAATTGCACTCTACAACCATAGAATCCATTCCTAATTACATACCAGTACTCACAACACCCATTTGCTTCTACCTCATTTCTAGTTTAACTCAGTATGCGTGTTTCCCCTCCCCAGCAAATGCAGCCATAGTGAGAACAATACGTCTACAATCTCTGCAGGGAAGTTGACGTGAAATCTAAATATGAGAACAGAGAAAGCAAACAGAACATAGAACAGATCTTCAGGTGGTGTAAACTGTCATTTCTTTGCTGAAGTAACTGAAGTATGAGATTTTTTTTTACCAGCTGAGTGTCTTTCCCCGGTATTTTGGAGCTTCTTGAGCAGGAAGCAAGCATTGATCACACTGCAAGCAGCTCTAATTGAATGTTTCTTTGCTAGTGAATGTAACACCAACACAAAGCAAAATAACAGTGAAGATTCAAATACATTCCCCTTTCTTTTTATCAGGATAGATTGCAGCAGATGTATAGAAATACTTTGGTGGACTCTTTATGAGGTGGCCAAAAGTAATGATAAAGATTAAGGGAGGTTTAGCATTCCTCAGCATTTTTTGCTATGTGCTTATCTTGAAGCACATGCATCCTGTTGAAATCAACAGAATAATCTTTGAGTCTAAAGTTGGGGGAAAGTGTTAGATGTTATACTGAAATTTATCTTTTATTATTAAGATTCCACTGCTGTTGCTAAAAGTTTGGCTGCAATCTGGTTTTCCTCATGCAGTATTGATCAGTTAGTTAATTCTCCAAGATATCATAGAGCTTTGCTGTTAATTTTATGTATACTTTACACACAGATACCAAACTGAAGCAAAAAGAATAAACTGCAGTTTACAAAGAGACTCTAAACATCCATTTGCAGGCCAATGTGGGGTTTCCTTATTAGCTTTATAGTTTCATTAAATGCATTCATCACAATTGCAATTTTTCTTAATACTTAATTAGCATTTTCATGTATAAAATACGCATTTAGCGTATAGAATTTAAAAAATATTATTGATCCTTTATAAATTCTTCTGACACCAGTGGTGTAATTCTCCTTTTTTTTTATCTAAAGCATACTTCTTTGTCAGAATAATTTACAACAGTATGGTTTGAGAAAATATGTTTACAAAAAACAACAGATATTTTCAGATCAGTTGGCAAAACCAGTCTTTAATTATCTTTCTTCATCCAGTGTCCTTGATTAACATTTTAGCAGTTAATACTCATGCATATCATTGACCAATATTTTTCAGTCTATAAGTGCTTCTTAGCATTGCAGCAACAATTAAATGATGCTGGGATTATTTTATGTAGATGTAGATACAGATGTAGATACAGATGCAAGTGGAGAATTTAGACCTAGGTGTAGATGTAGGTGTAGATGTAGATGCATACATATACATATTTCTTTTCTACAGTGTTTGTTACTCCTGAAATTTAACTTGATTTCTTTTTCAGATGGGTAGAAGGGAAAAATCAGCAAGTGATTTGAAAAGAAACACTTATACACATGTATTACGTGGAGTAATTTGTACATTGATATTGTCCCTGCTCAGGGTTGACCAAACTGCAGCTGCGGAGAACAAATTTCTCACCATATCTCTGAAATGTTCTGTTTATTGGAACAGGGTACCCACAGTTGCTTCACGGAAGAAAATATATATACTATCCGTACAAACACAGAAGTTGTCACAGTTTTTGAAAAGGGCCTTTTTCTGAAATTATTGGAATAACCATGCAAAATAACACCGTAGGGAAGACAGTTTATATTTATCTCAGTGCGAGCAATCATCATGCAGTAATAGTCCAAAGAATTGGTTCCAGACTGCCCTGTCTCTGGACTTGACCCTAGAAAACAAACTGCAAAAAGCCCCAACCTTCTTAGCAGCAGAAACAGCTGGGTATATGACCCCTGATACTGTACGGATGTTTCAGATAGGTTTCTCTCAGAGGCCTTATCTCAGAGGCTGTGGCTTTTGTTAGCTAAAGAATATCTTGCTTAATTTCTTACCATTTAGTTTTACTTTGATACCCTTCCTTCAGAGACCACTGAAGTCTCATAGTTCACAGGGCAAAATCTGTGCAGGTGTGAGTGACAGCTATAGAATCAACTCCCACTTTACAAGAACACTTTTCTATCTCAGAACTAGCTTTCTTCTTGTGTTACCATGACATTGAGGATCACTTGTATGAAAGCTGTTTCCCACTTGAAATAAGATGTCCTTCATGACAGATCTTATTTCTCATTTCACTGCACTATTTGGTGACCTTAAAGATTTGCTGCAAAGCCCATCTGTTTGTTGAAGCTNAAAAAGTAACTTGATTGGCAGGCCCAATTAGTTACCTATGAGTGAAGTTAAGACCTGTTGTTTCAGTGGAAAAGATATTGCAGTAGATACAAAAAGAAAGGAGGATTTATAGACTTCTTTAAACCTTCTTAATTACTTTTTCTTTTTAATTGTTTTATATACTTTTTCTAATGTATGTGTGGAGCATGTAATAGGTGCTGTGAATAAACCTGAAATAGCAGCACTATTATTTTAGAACACTTTTTATAATGTCCACCTCAGTGTCCCTGTCTTTTTGTCTTTTGCCTCTTTGTCTTAAGCAAAATATCTTTTACTCCTTGAATGCTCTAAACAAAAAATCTTCCAGCTCTGGAATTTTGATATGACTGAATCCAGCAGGCCATCATTGTGCTTCATCAAAAACTTCTTCCCTATAGCAAATAAGGTACCCTGATAGTCTCTTTGTGAGTTGCAAAACTCTTAAGACACAATTTCATGGTAAAAGATAATAGGAAGTACACAGTTTTTGTGGGAAGAGATTTCCCACATCATATTTACAACTTCCTAAGAAATATGATTTTTTGTCTTCACTGGGATTCTTGACCCCTTGGATGATTTTGCAGTCTCAAGCAAAAGACTGTCTCCCCGTACTTATTTTCAAGTATCTGTGAGCCTTATGAGAGTCAGTTTAGAAGGTTTAGGTCATCACAAGTGCTATTTTAATCTTCTGTTACCATTTTTGAGGAGGATAGCAGTTTTAATTTCACCACTCCTACTTCTTTCTGTTACTTTCAATTCCAAGCTCAGCCAAGAAAAGTCTCCTTAAAAAAACATGTAATTTTGTATATCTCTATAGTTTACTACATTCAGACAAGAACCTATCAACTTAGCCTAGAAAGCACATATGAAAGGGAAATTACTAGGCCATTTTTAGCAACCTAAGGAGAGTATCTTAAATATTTAGAGCCATTTCAAATTTTCCCAAAACCTCAATGACTTTGTATAACAATTTTTCAGATTTAGTTTACATAGATATAAGTATACTTCACTTGCTGCATATTCATATAGCAGGAAGATAGCATAGCAAAAGTAGCTGACACTCCCTTACTGCCTTGTGGCACTTCAGGAAGACATGCTACTGATGTTTATTAATTTTATGATTACTACACAGACTTTATGGAATCTAAGAAGAAGAATTTAATCAGTTGGGCAGAGACATGGGCATGTCATTAGTAGTGGTTGTGCCTGAGTAACCAGATAGAGCAGTCAAACCCAGCTGTTCAAAGACTATGCATATTCTTCCATAGCACAGACATGCCTTTATTTCTGAACACAATATATTTGCTGTATAAGCTATAATTACATGTGAGCTACAATATTGCCTTTAGCTTTCTATTTTAGGTCTTCAAAGTTTTCAAAAATCTTTATCTTCCGCACCAGCATTTGCTGGGTGCAGTATATCCCTGCATCAAAACCATTTTTGGAGAGTGTGACTCAAATTACTCCTCTTATTCATTTCCCATTCTAATACAGGTAGACTATTAACCAGTGTTTTAGAAATACAGTTTACTTCACAGGCAAGAAAATGCTTAAAATTCTGAGAAAAACAAAGAAAAAAAATTATAGGTAGAAAGTTACCCAGAAATGTATCTCCTTAAAAAGCAGTACCTTGACTAGAAAACAACAAAAAAACAAACACCACCACCACCTCTCCCACCCTCCAAAAAAACTGGTCATGTAGACCTCAGTATACTTCATAGGAAGCTCTTTAATATGCAAGGAATAATTTTATCTAGTGCACTTCAACTTTACTTAAAATTTAAATACCCTTTTGAAAAAGGACATATTCTGAAAGTCCATTGTTTATCTATCTGCCACAATCAAACAAAAGAATATTAATAGAAAAAGCTGAATTAACATATCTTCAGACAACTTTTAGTACAAAAAAATGAAGAAAGATCTTAGAATAATATAACAGCCCAGCTTGGAGGGGACCTGAACTCTAGAAAAATAGAGCTTACTGTATGCTATGCCACAACCTTATTATAAAAGGAGTGCTCCCTGAAACACATTTGGTAGATCTTCACCAAAGGAAACTATAAGAAGGAGGCATGGAAAGAGAATCTCCTGTAATCCAGCAGAGAATTTCCTGCCTTTTCCCATCTCACAGTGCAATTTAACTCAGCCATCTACTGAGGTTCTTCTAAAGACGCATAGCTTGGATGGACAATTTATTTGCATCACTCTCACATTTGAAAAAATTAATATATTAATGTTTCAATTCAGTTATTTACACAGTAGCATCTTGTGCCATTTGAGAGCCCCTACAGTATCTGAGGCAATCACCTGAGACTGTACTAAAAGCCCCTAAAGCATGCAAAAAACTACCAAATAGCTCAAATCTGCTCTAAGTAAGTACCATGGGTATGAATTAAATAACAAAATGGACACATAGCAGCTGACTGGTATGTTTTAATTTTGAAATATTTATTCATACTGTCTAACAGAAGTTTATAATGGTAATAACTGGTTTTATATCTGTACATAAATGATTTTTAAATTAGCAAAAAATAAGTACATCTGTTTGGGGGGGGTTCACCTAAATTTTGCTTATTTGAATTTACATATAATGGAATTTCACACTGTAAACCTCATCTAGTTATTTGGGTAGCCTAACAGTATTAAAATCAATATAGTTTTGACAATTCACATTTTGGAATCTGCTTTTACATGATAAATGTTGATATTGATAAAACAGTGGGGTTTTTTACATAAGAAGTTATATTTTTTTATCTGCATTATAATTTTCCCAGTTTAATAAGAAAATATTAGACATAGACAACTATGCATTACTTTTCTTCTCTCATTTAGTTTAACACAACTACATCTTTCCCTATAGTAGTAAAGTGTCAGGAAACTTTCAGATACTTTCACACTCATCTTTTATAAAACATACAAACTCAGGCATGCTGTCATCTTGTTACTTAAAGAACTGCTGTGTTGCAGGAATGTCTTTCACAGTCAGACTTTGAAATGGTAAGTCACGCTTTTTTTTATTTCAAAATTAGATTATTGCATTCCCTATTGGCTGCTTTCCCAATAGGATGCTGCATAAACTCCAGCTGGTTCAGGAAGCAGTTGCCAGGTTTCTATTATAAAAGGGCCAGTCCAAACATTTTTCATGCTTTTTGAAATATTTGCCCAGATTGCTGGTTAAACAACATATCAAATAGTCCTTCCCATTTTCCAGCAGAAATGAGACTTGGGTCTACCACACTTTATCAATATTTTATATTAAGCCCATACCCACAAAAAAAAAAAAATCCCAAAAGGAAAGAAGCATTGAGATGGTCCCAAGGTCATATTAAAAACTGTAGTGAGTTGCTATGCAGTATCAGTTGCATTACTTTTTTCAACTTATGTAACTGATCCTAACTTTCAATATGGATTTTTATATAGAACTACTCATTTCAGTCAATGGAATGTCAAAGTTTTTCGCCAGCTGAGACTCTCATCCTTGATTTCAATATCCTTTTTAATTGCATTTTATGTTTGATTGAACTAAACACAGAGTCACAGAGGGCTTTGCCATTTTCTCTCAGGTTTGTGTTTTAAAGCGCACTTTGGACTGAGGTGCTGCAAGTAAGTGGTTTCTGTTTGAGTTCATCAGGGAACAAATTCTCACAGATAAAGAATTAATCCAGGAGGAAAAGTTGACTTTTTTTTTCTGGCAGTTTACAGTGGTTGACACAGCTTGATATACTTCTTAGATTTTTCAAATTGAAAAACCCTTAATTTCAGATATAAGGGACATCTGGAAAAAATTAATGTTACTGAAATTGCACTAAAACATATCACAAAATGAAGGTAGAGACACTTAGTAGTTAAGAAACAATTTACTTCCAATAAGCATGAATACTATTTTTAAAGTCCATGAAATGTGATTTAATTATTAGTCAATCTACAATAATTAATAAACTATTCTGTTCTTACATTGTCTTTCTTACAACAGTCCTACCTAGTAAAGAATAGTTTTTAATTCTGTCCTTTTTTATAAGCAGGAATTGATTAGTAGCAATAGTAAGGGAGAAGCTAGTGTCCAGTGGACACTCTTAGTTTCATTAGATGCTGCACAGCCACAAGACATTGCCACCTGGAGCAGTAGTTTGTAAGATTATGCACTTGAATGCTGCAGTTATTTTCAGAGATAATTTTTCAAAAGCATTGAACTTCTTAGCAGAGGTCACTGGTGTCATTTCCAGAAAGCCTTTAAAGTTGTTAAGGGCAGCCTACAGAAGGGAACTGAAAAGCTTGTCTATGCTCCCAAAGCCATTGATGCCAGGCAGTGATCCTTAACATTAAGCCAAATGATCTGAAATGTCTAATGTTGGCATGGCTGTACAATGTGGCCTTCTAAGGCAGGGAGGTTGTGTTCATAGGCTTGTACATCACAGGTTTCCTCTGGGTCTAGCATGCAGATCCCACAACTTTGTTATTGTTATTACTTTAATGTTTTCAGTGCCGTCATTTTCAGTTTTAAGGACTTCATTCAGTAAGGACTGTATGGCCCCCAAAAGAGTGGCCAGCATGGGACTGAGTGCACCAAAGATACGCCATGCTTTGCAGTGAGTGTGAGGTTGGGAAAGGGTGGCTAAAAACACAAGTCACAATATCTCAGCTACATAGATGCAAAGTAGCCATGGATATGTGCACGCTTTGTACTGATTTTCATCTCAGAAAGAGTACATTAAGCATGTCATACATTAACATCATCATATACATCAACATAACATCATCACATTATATCCATCGTTAACCTACACCCATGGTCCCAGTTGTTAAAATGTTCTAGCTTCTGAGAGATCCAGGTCATTCAGAACAGGATTTGGTTCTAGTTTGGGGTTTTGTATGTCCCTCTCTCTTTAAAAATTAGGTTATTTATGAACTTATTTATGTTTGCTCCATTTTGGCACTTGAATTAGGAGCAGTTGCCTATTCTGTATGTCTGATCTTGATACTGCTTTAAATTTCTATGGCTTCCTGAAACTGTCCTTTTCTTTGTGGTGGCCTGCTTTGCTACAATTAGTCTAGGAAAAAAAGAATAAAGAGGCTCCCTGTGAGCACTTAATTTTGTTTGTGTTTTTATTAGAGGGGAATTCTTTTCAGGAGAAGATTATGCTCATTTGTTTCGAAAACAAATTTTTAAAGACAAAACCTCAGCAATAAATTAAAATGACAGTTATACAGTTCATTGCACACTATTACCATATCTTGCACTGGTGGTTTACAGAATTTTAGATACTAAATACATATTCAAAAGGAGACAAGTAGATTGTTGATTCTTGTCAACAAGGCAAGACATAAAAAATATACATAAAAAATTACATATGTTGCTAATAGCATTCATTTCTCTGGGCAAATTACCAGTTTCAGAGTTTTATTTACATCCCATGAAACTCCCATTCTGTTTAATATTCCACAATAAATTACACCATGTTCTTCTGTAGGATTATTATAGTGAATTTGAATTAGCAAAATGAGAAGGCTTTTCACTATTTTCTGCATACTGACAATAGAGAATCTCTTATGTTATTCCCTGCTGACAGAAAAGATGAAATTTCTTTCTTATTTCTGTTTTTAATTCTGAGGAGAAAATAAGGAGAGAGATAGATGATACACTACTTTCTGTACATTTTTTTCTCAAAAATTTAAACAAAACAGTTCTTTATTAATAATTAAAGTGAAAAGCAGAATTTTTACTCAAGGATAATAAGTGTTACTTAATTAAGCTAAAGAAAATATTTAATTAAAGACATAAATTGAGAACAAAACACGGTGTGGAAATGTTATGCTTACTAGAAACTGTAAAAATGCTAAATACACAGTGCACCTAAAGTATTCTGTGTTTGCATGTCTGTTTGTTAAACACCGTATGCAGAGCATGTGGCAAATATATACGATTTTTTTCTAGTGTTCTGCAATAGTGCTTGCACATAAATTTATAATATATATCAATATATAATGAAGATGCTTAATATTTCTGATTTAAAAAAATGCTACCAATATGGCACTACAAAAAAGTATGAAACTACAAAAAAGGAATAGATTTTGTATGATTTCCATGCTGGAAATACAGATTGTCTAATGGCATAAATCTAGATATGCTCAACAGATACTTTCAGTTTTTCCAGTTTTTGATAGCTGAAATGCAACAAATCTATTCTGAAATGGCTGTAGTTATGTAGTTTCTTAATTAGATAATTGTATGCAAAATTTAAACTGAAATGTTATCTTAAAACTTGGTTCTTTTAAATTGAAATATATTTTTGATTAATTTATTTTTCATGTCTTCCAATAAATGAGGAGTTTAGAGTACTGAAGTAGGAAACAGTAAATGAGACATTGGATCTGCCTCTTGCTGCATTTTCAAAGTAATTATTTCCCATATAATTTGACTTACTTTAGGTTCTTTCTGAAACATATTCCCAAATTCAGCTTCTTTTGTAAAGTTGAATCAGAAACAAGTAGGACTTCAGGCCTTGTGGCAGGAAGACTAGAAGATAACAGTGGTGGTTTTAGCCTTACAATATTTTCATTTTTTTATATACCAGAGACAATTAAGAGAGGCTTTTTTCTCACCTAAAACTAGACAGAAGACAGCTCTCTATATCTGAGCAAGACATCCTTAGTCCTTGTACAAATAATTGTGAAAAAAGGGCATGTTTCAGGACAATTCATCTTATCTTGGTTAGAAATAAATTATTCTCCACAGGGACTGTAAAGAATTGTAGGGCCACTAATTCCAATGTAAGCATCCATGTTGTAGAGATTCACATTTACATTTTAAGCTCTGTAAACCAATAAAGAAATAATCAGCAATACAAGAACTAAAATTTCTGGAGTGCTTTTTGTCTTTTCATCTTATTAACTGCTTTCAGAGAAACAAACACAAACAGAAATACACAGAAGGCTATATGATAGACTTTTTCTTACCTCTCTCTCAGCCTTTACTCCAGCTAGCTAAAATTGAGGAATTCATGCTTACAAAGTAATAATAAACAGGGTGATTTAAGAACTACAAATGCATATCTTGACATGTATATAAACAAAAAAAAAATAACTGTACCTACACTGCTTACTTTTCTCTTTGCATAGAAAATATTGACACCATGTATTTACCTTTATCACCGTCTCATTTTCGGTTACAGAAAAGGCACAAGATGTTTGCCTGGAATTATCGTCTTAGCTTCTTTTTTTTCCCCCTCTGGTCTGCATATTTGAAAGAATACTGTGGAGTTTTTATTTTT